>OZ012675.1:31621685-31888915 GCA_963942505.1 Lordithon lunulatus
AAATTCCCACTTGCCGCTAACAGCAGGTGTAACTTGGGTTGCCTATCAGTTTAATTTTATATATAGTTACAATTTATTTACACACAAATAAATGAAAATGTACCAAAAAGACAAATAGTGTCAAATATAGTCAACTATTTTAAAATATTGCAAATATCATCCAATTATTGTCAAAAATCGTCAACTATTGTGAAATATTTTCAAGTATTTTCGAATATCGCCAAAAATGTTTAAATGACAAAAATGTCAACATATGCAATATGCATAGAGTAATGTAATTACTGAAAACCTTTTTTTTTATTTTTAGCAGAAATCCTCTTTATAAGGTCACTTATTATTTTGAGGTCATCTTTGGAAAATACCTACGTCCTTCCATCTATGCGTCTTTGACAGTATTGCTATTTTTACCTATATTTTACTTATAATGTGTTATGTAATTGGTTTATATTTAGTTTTAAAATAAATTGTATTAAGATTTTTTATTTGGTTCAAAATGTGGATTTGAAACATACTTGAGTCTGTGCTTGGCTATTTCTTGGACGGCCCCAATGTCGACGCAACAGAAGGTAGTTTTGGCATTTTACCGTTTCTTATCACTTTTATAACTTATCATGTGACGGGCTTATCTTTTGTTGCAGGGAAAACATATATTAAAATTTTTCATTTGGTTTCTAAGACGCTGTATTTCATCTTGATTTGACAATTTTTATTTTATTTTTATTCACTTCTTCGACCTTACCGCCAAAATGGTACACTTTTTATAACAATATTTTTGTATTTTTCCCTTTAGAAATAAAAGACCTACAAAATAAGACCAAAAACTACTTTGTCAGGAAATAGAATTTTCAAAATTTCAAAAATTCAAACCGGTTAGAGGGCTTGGCACCTCTAGCTTTACCGGTTCAATTTGAAAAAATCTCAACATTTTCCACCATGTAGACTATATTTCCAATCAAACAACATAAGTTTCAGAGTCATGCCGCTTCTATGACGATAGTTTTAGCATTTTTACCGATTTTTATCAGTTTTATAAATTGCCATGTGGCAGATTTATCATTTGTTTTAGATTAAAAATGTATTAAGATTTTTCATTTGATTCAAAATTGTCTATCCAGCAATAGAGAAATAGAACTTTCAAAATTTCAAAAATTTGCTAAGCCCTATTGCTTTATTGGTTCAATTTTAAACAATCTCGACATTATTCCCGTCATCTACACTATATTTCCAATCAAATAACATAATTTTCAGAACCATGCGACTTCTGGGACGGCTCCAATTTTGAACGGACGGTTTGTAGTTTTGGAATTTTTACCGATATTAATCATTTTTATATTTTATCATGTGGCGGGTTTGCCTTCTGTGTTAGAAGAAAAATGTGTTAAGATATTTTATTTGTTTCAAAATTATCTATCCAACAGGCCAAAGCCCATCTCTATTGAATAATTTTATTTTATTTTTCTTCGCTTCATCGACTTTACCACCAAAACGGTACACTTTTTATAACAATATTTTTATGTTTTCCTGTTTGGAAATGTAGAGGTATCTACAATATAAAACCAAAAACCACTTTTTAACATGAAATAATATTTTCAAATTTTCAAACATTTGACAAGGCCTGTAGCTTTCCAGCTACAATTTGGAACAATCTTGACATTTTTCCCGCCATCTGGACTATATTTCCAATCCAGCGACATAAATTTCAGGGGCATGTCTCTTCTGGGACGGCCCCAATTTTGAACGGACACTACCTTCCGTCCGTTCAAAATTGGGGCATTTTGGCATTTTTAACTATTATTAGCATTTTTATAATTTATCATGTTACGGCTTTGACTTGTCTTTTAGGGAAAAACTATATAAGGATTTTTCATTTGGTTCAAAATTGTCTATCCAACAGGCCAAAGTTCATCTTGATTGGACAATTTTCATTTTATTTTTCTTCACTTCTTTGACTTTACCACCAAAGCGGTACACTTTTTATAACAATGTTTTAAGGTTTTTATATTTGGAAATTAAATACCTACAAAATAAGACTAAAAACAACTTTCTATCTTGAAATAAAATTTTCAATGTTTCAAAAATTTGCCAAGCCGTGTAACTTTTCAGGTTCAATCTACAACAATCTCGGCATTTTTCCCGCCATCTAGACTATATTTCCAATCAATCGACATACGATTCAGAGCCATGCCGTTTCTGGGACGGCCCCAATTTTGAACCAACGAACGATAGTTTTGGCATTTTTACCGATTTTTAGCACTTTTATATCATATCATGTGACGGGTTTGTCTTTTGTTTTAGGGAAAAAATATAATGAGACTTTTAATTTGGTTCAAAATTGTCTATCAAACAGGCCAACGGTCATCTTAATTGGACAATTTTCATTTTATTTTTCTTCACTTCTTCTACTTTACCGCTAAACCGGTACACTTTTTATAACAAAGTTTTAATGTTTTTATATTTGGAAACTAAAGGTTTACAAAATAAGACTAAAAACAACTTTCTATCTTGAAATAAAATATTCAATGTTTTATAAATTTGCCAAGCCCTGTAGCTTTACAGGTTCAATTTGAAACAATCTCGTCATTTTTCCCGCCATCTAGACTTTATTTCCAATTAAACGACATACATATCGGGGCCATACCGTATCCGGTACGACCCCAATTTTGACGCAACGAAGGATAGTTTTGGCATTTTTACCGATTTTTATCACTTTTATAATATATCATCTGACTGGTTTGTCTTTTGTTTTATTGAAAAAATATATGAAGATTTTTCATTTGTTTCAAAGTTGTCTATCCAACAGGCTAAAGTTCATTTTATTTTGACAATTTTTAATTTATTTTTCTTTACTTCTTCTACTTTGCCGCCAAAACGGTACG
Organism: Lordithon lunulatus; assembly: GCA_963942505.1. Lineage (NCBI taxonomy): Eukaryota > Metazoa > Arthropoda > Insecta > Coleoptera > Staphylinidae > Lordithon > Lordithon lunulatus. The sequence goes on from OZ012675.1 coordinate 31,624,562, forward strand.
CTTTTTATAACAATATTTTTCTGGTTTTCTTTTTGGAAACAAAATACCTACAAAATAAGATTTAAAACAACTTTCTATCTTGAAAAAAAAATTATCAAACTCGAAAAATTTGCCAAGCCCTGTAGCTTTTCAGTTTCAATTTGAAACAATCTCGTCATTTTTCCCGCCATCTAGACTATATTTCCAATTAAACTACATACATATCAGGGCCATACCGTATCCGGGACGACCCCAATTTTGACGCAACGAAGGATAGTTTTGACATTTTTATCGATTTTTATCACTTTTATAATATATCATCTGACTGGTTTGTCTTTTGTTTTATTGAAAAAATGTATGAAAATTTTTCATTTTTTTCAAAGTTGTCTATCCAACAGGCTAAAGTTCATTTTATTTTGACAATTTTTATTTTATTTTTCTTTACTTCTTCTACTTTGCCGCCAAAACGGTACCCTTTTTATAACAATATTTTTCTGGTTTTCTCTTTGGAAACAAAAATAAAACAAAATAAGATTTAAAACAACTTTCTATCATGAAAAAAAAATTACCAAACTCTAATAATTTGCCAAGCCCTGTAGCTTTTCAGGTGTAATTTGAAACAATCTCGTCATTTTTCCCGCCATCTAGACTATATTTCCAATCAAACAACATAAGCTTCTAGGTGATACCACTTTTTGGACGACCCCAATTTTGACGCAACGGACCATAGTTTTGTGACGTTTACGGTCATTTTTTGAAATTTAACATTTTTACTTTTGCACCTTTATCTTTAACTTTACATTCATTATAATTTTACTTTCATCGGTCAGTTTTCAATTGCCTATCCAATGAGCCTAAACACACTTTTAGCGGAAAATTTTCATTTTTTATTTTTCCACTTTTCCGGAAGTACACGCCTACTGGTTGACATTTTCTCATTTTTTTTTTCCCGATCTTTACTTGCCATTTTAGCGCGCACAAACTGACAGTTGAATTTTTCCGCTCCGAACAATTCCATGCTTCTCGCTTTCCCGACTTTCCACATTTCCACCGCTTTTCCCACCGGACCCATGGTGCCCGGTATAATTTTCCCGTCGTCTAGAAAGATGCCCCTTTCCAATGACACCTTTCCCAACCCCCTACTCCCCCCCTACCGCCCGCTAATCCAATGCAATGGACCGCTCTTAGCTAATTATATATATAGATAGATAGATAGACTAGTGGCCCGTTGCAGCAATAACTGCAATAGAAGGAGTATAAAAAGTATATGTATACTTTGTTAAACAAAAACTTATTACTATCTGTTAATCTTTAAATCTGAAAGTATGTTTCTGTATAACAACCGTTTCTTTTAATAGCATATTCTGAATGGCTATCTATTTTCTTAAGTAGCTCATAAGTTTTGTTAGAAATCTGCCATGGGAAAAGTGGTGTATTTTTTGCTAAACATAGGAAGAGAATTTTAAAAATAAAAAATTCAAAAATAATATTTCAGAATATGTACATATATTTATAACAATCACGTCTATCCCTCGGGATAGATTTTTACTTTCTGAATTCAGTAGTATTAATGTAAGAAAGGAACTTTTAACACAAAAAAAACTAAAATAAATTGCTAATTTTGAATTTTTTGACGTTTCATCATGAATATAGCCTGCATAGACAAACAAATCCTTTGTATACAATTAATATTGGCAATACTATCCGACTTTCTAGAAATAGTTTGTGTTGGCGAAGACTGATTGCTAAATCCATTTCCAAAATTTTCTTTAATTTTAGCAATTCTTAGGAACTATTTAGGAAAGCTCTGCCTCGTTTTGGAGGTCTACCCTTGGATTTACGTTGATTAATTACATTATCTAAAAGTGTCCATTTATCAAATATGCTATAAAATAAAACTTTTATAGAAATATCATACCATTTCCACTAACTATACTATTAAGATTACTATTTAATGATATAATCTGGCCTCACGGGATTATTCGTGTGTATAAGATTAATATTGCCATTTTCAAAATTATCGTGTTCATTAATTGGAGCAATCTCTTTTGGGAACTATTCTAATAAACTCTGCCTCGTCTTGGAGGTCTACCCTTAGATCTACGTTGATTACTTACATTATCTAAAAGTGTTCATATTAAATATGCCATAAAAAACTCTATATCTTACCATCGCCACTAAATATATTATTATATTCATTATCTAATGATATATCAGATCTCATGGGAATATTATAAAAAGTTTGTGTGAAGACTGGTTGCAAATACCATTACCAATATTTTCGCAGTCATTAATTCGACCCGTATATTTACTCAGATATTTCTACAGAGTTAATGTGTATAGTACTAAAGTAGAAGAAATATATCATGCAACATAATTCATAAGTGTATTAATATATTGACTATACTTACTTTGACGAATATGATGATCAATACGACAAATAACAGAAACTAAAAGCTATAGTTTGACAATACAACATAACACTATTGTTTAACAAACGAACAGAGAAATAAATGCTTTTGAAATATCCCGCGTGAAGTCAGCGTTTAATGATGCCCTTACTTGAAACCCAAATTCCCACTTGCCGCTAACAGTAGGTGTAACTTGGGTTGCCTAATAGATTAATTTTATATATAGTTACAATTTAGTTTCACACAAATAAATTAAAATGAACTAAAAAGACAAATAGTGTCAAATATAGTCAATTATTTTCAAGTATTTTCAAATATCGTCAAAAATGTTAAAAATGCCAAAAATGTCAAAATGCAATATGCATAAAGTATTGTAATTATTCAAAATCTTTTTTGTTCAAAATGTGAATTTGAAAAAACTTGAGTCTGTGCTTGGCTATTTCTGGGACGGCCCGAATGTCGGCGCAACAGAATGTAGGTTTGGAATTTTTACCTTTTTTTATCACTTTTATAATTTTTCTTTTCACGGGCTTATCTTTTGTTTAATGGAAAACATATATGAAGATTTTTCAATTGATCAAAAGATCATCTTGATTAGACATTTTTTTTTAAATTTTTATTCACTTCTTCAACTTTACCGCCAAAATGGTACAATTTTTGTAACAATATTTTTGGGGTTCTCTCTTTGGAAATTAAATACCTACAATATAAGATCAAAGTTCACTTTCTATCATTAAATAAAATTGTCCTGAAGCTTTTCAGATTCAATTTGCAACAATCTCAACATTTTTCCCACCATGTAGACTATATTTCCAATCAAACAACATAAGTTTCAGGGTCAAGCCGCTTCTGGGACGGTAGTTTCAGCATTTTCACCTATTTTTATTAGTTTTATAAATTACCTTGTGGCAGATTTGTCTTTTGTTTTAGAGAAAAAATGTATTAATATTTTTCATTTGATTCAAAATTTTCTATCCAGCAGGCTAAAGTTCATCTTTATTGGACAATTTTCATTGAATTTTTGTTCACTTCTTCGACTTTACCGCCAAAATGGTACACTTTTTATAACAATTTTGTGTTGAAATGAAAGACCTACTAAATAAAATTAAAAATAACTTTCTGTTATGAAATAGAACAACATTTCAAAAATTTGCTATGCCCTGTTACTTTATTGCTTCAATTCTAAACAATCTCGACATTTTTCCCGCCATCTACACTATATTTCCAATGAAATAACATAATTTTCAGAACCATGCGACTTCTGGGACGGCTCCATTTTGAACGGACGGAAGGTAGTTTTGGAATTTTTACCGATATTTATTATTATTATATTTTATCATGTGGCGGGTTTGCCTTCTGTTTTAGAGGAAAAATTTATAAATATATTTTATTTTTTTCAAAATTATCTATCCAACAGGCCAAAGCCCATCTCGGTTGGATAATTTTTATTTTATTTTTCTTCGCTTCTTCGACTTTACCACCAAAACGGTACACTTTTTATAACAATATTTTTATGTTTTCCTGCTTGGAAATATAATCGTATCTACATTATAAAACCAAAAACCACTTTCTATCATGAAATAAAATATTCAAAATGTCGTCAAACATTTGCCAAGCGCTGTAGCTTTTCAGGTTCAATTTTGAACAATCTTGACATTTTTCGAATTTACGTTGATTAATTACATTATCTAAAAGTGTTCATTTATCAAATATGCTATAAAATAAAACTTTTATAGAAATATCATATCATTTCCACTATACTATTAAGATCACTATCTAATGATATATCAGGTCTCACGGTATTATTTATATATATTTAATTGGAGCAATTCTCTTTTGGGAACTATTCTGATAAACTCTGCCTCGTCTTGGAGGTCTACCCTTAGATCTACGTTGATTACTTACATTATCTAAAAATGTCCATTTTATATAATATGCCATAAAAAACTCATAGAAAAATATCTTACCTTCGCCACTAAATATATTATTATGTTCATTATCTAATGATTTATCAAGTCTCATGGGATTATTCGTCTGTGTAAGAATAGCATTAGTAATACTATCCGACGTTCCAGAAAAAGTTTGTGTCGAAGGCCAACAGTTTCGCACTCATTAATTCGACCCATACATTTTCTCATATTGCTACAGAGTTAATGTGTATAGTACTAAAGTAGAAGAAATATTTCATGCAACAGAATTCATAAGTGTATTAATATATTTACTGTACTTACTTTGACGAATATGATGATCAATACGACAAATAACCAAAACTACAAGCTATAGTTGGACAGTACAACATAACACTATTGTTTAACAAACGAACAGAGAGAAAAAATACCTTTAAAATATCCCACACGTCAGCGTTTAATGATGCCAACTCTTGAAAACCAAATTCACAATTTGCCGCCATTTGCATTTAACAAACCGTTGGTGTAACTTGGGTTGCCTAATAGTTTAATTTTATATATAGTTACAATTTAGTTACACACAAATAAATCAAAATGAACCAAAAAGACAAATGGTATCAACTATTTATACGCCACAAAATTTTTACGGCGCTCTCGGCCACGTGCACGCACAGATCTCGACAATGTGACCCACAAGGTCGAAGGAGTCACACGACAATGGCTCCGGAGGAGTTCCGGCGAGACTACCCCCGAAGAGTGGTGCACCGCGACACAGGCAACCCATTCTACTTTTCCGGCTCATCTGCCCCCATTCGAGGCAAGAGACGCGTAACGTCGCGAGATCCCGGATCGGAAGCCGAACAATTAAATCGCCTTAGGTGGGAAGCGTGGAACTGGCTTCGTCGTGCAGGGTCATGTAACTCTTACGAGAGCGCTGTGATTGGCTGGAAGAAATGGTTCAGGTACAAGAGTTAGATGGCGTCTGGTCGCTAGTAAATATTTTGAATATAGGCAGCCTCTCCCACATGCTCGCATTCGTATCCAACTTCATACAACTTTATGTTGTTATTGAAAGCGCTTTTTTCTTGTCTTGCGTGCTTTGGAGTTATCCATAGTTTTAAGGCAATATTAAAAGCAAAACGCATTCTAATTCAGTTAGTCTAAGTTGTACGATTTTATTACCGTGTATTGGTCATTATAATATTGCGGTAAGTAATTACTTGTGAATGTGTGATGTACATAGGTTAGAATAATACATATTGTCTCTTAGCGCCGCAATGGTTCATAAACGTATCGTTGAGGGGTGTAATGGACAAGTATGCAATGTACAGTATTCCCTGTCCGAGGAAACTGCAGCATAACCTTTGACTTGCTGTTATTGGCAATGCCCAATTGAAGACGAATGCCCGAGTATGTGGTGTACATTTTGTAGGGGACCCAAAAGTACACTGAAGATTACTTCCACATGAGGTTCCATCCTTACATTTACCAGACCCCACTATCAGATGGATTAGTGCTTCAGAACCTCATAATGACCATCAGATTGCTGTTGAGATGGATGAAGGAAGATGCAGATGAATGCCATGAAATAATGCAGGTAAGTAAAATTATTGCTAATACACCTTCAATTAATGTTCTAAATATAAAATAGCTAGTTTGGATGTATTACATAAATATATTATTAGCTGGTAGTGGTGGAATGCATGAGATAGAGGTATTTTTTAAACAAATACAACACAGTAAAGCTGAATTAAAGCAAAGGATTAGAAGATGATGGTGCTAATTGCTCTGCCAAATTTGTGGATCATGTTCAGGTTTACATGTTAAGAGGGATTTTTAGAAAGTGGAAGACACTGATAGCTTTAACTTTTTGCCAATCTTACACAAATGTACCTGATATTGTGAGGATGTATAAAAGGATTGTTAGGTCTATTACGGAAGTTGGTTTTACAGTAATTGCATCAGTATGATATCAAGGTGCAACAGATGTGAGGGCTATGAGGATGCTTATTGAAGAGATTATGTTGAATTTCTTAAGAGGTAGGAACCAAAAGAGTACATTATAAGTATAGATAGTACCCAAGTGGTATCCTTATTTGATCCCCCTCACTTATTTAAAAGTCTTCGAAATAATCTCCTGAATAAGGATTTAAATTATACGCTATAACCAATTGCAAAATGGCTTCATATTGTAAATGCCTTTTATTTAAATGCTGACCACCATACTAGTATTTTGCCCTCAAGTGTAACTTTGACTTGTGTATTACCTAGTCTATTAACAAACGAAATGTTTCAGTATGTATGAAAGTTTTTAGCCATAAAATGGCTACTTCTATTGAATGGCTGGCTCATGGTCCTTTTGTTGGTAATGATAACTGAATGATATGTTCAGATTGGAAATTTGTTTGATAGTGGAAATTTTCATCGAAATTGTTTAAAGAAAATAACTACTAATTTATTGTTGCAGAATTGTTGATCAGCGGCCTTATTTCCTCATTCACTAATTATAATGTATTTTATTTAAATGTATTTTATCATTGAAATATACTATTAAAACATTTTATTTACTTTATTTTTGCCCTTTGCAATTATTAGTTATTAATTGATTTTATTGTTTGGTTATCTTATTTTAAATACATTGCTCATCAAAAACTAAAATAAATATATAAGTATTATATTTCTATTTTAGTTTTTGATGAGCAATGTATTTAAAATAAGATAACCAAAGAAAGTATGTAAGCGCCTCTACTGTATTGTACTGGAACTAATAAGTAGCGAAGTCGCAAACCAACCTTGGAACTTGGCTATTACTTTTGGTACACAACATAGATGTCGAAAAAGTTGGTGCCGTAATATTTCTAGGGACTTTCGCATCTAGGGTTGTCTATGGCGTCGTGCAGTTGAGTGCGGGCACCAGGTAGGTGCGGCTTGGATAGGGGAAATGGAAACACATTTGCACCGCATGTTGGCGCCACCGTAGATTTATTTCGGAGAACGATGCACACAGGCCTAAATGTATTTGTACTTGCTAATTGTACAATTCAGTTATTTTAAAATAATAAACCGCTTTTTTAGTAGAAAGTGCTACGAGTAAGTAATTTATATGTGCTAAACGGTTTAAACAATGGTTGCCTCGAGTTAGATGTGATGTATTACAAAATATATTTTTTTTATTTTGTAATCTTTATAAATATCTTCCGTGTGAATGTGGCTTTCTAGAACGCGTTTGTTTTCATTACATAACCTCAATTCAGTGTTTTGCTTACGTTAGAAATTTTCAAGGTATAATCTTTAATTTGTTTATTATATTTATTTGTAGTAAGCATGAGTATAATAATAATACATTCGTATTATTAAATATCGTTGTAAGTACCCGCGTGATCCTAATTTGAAAAACAAGCATTTTTATTAAAGGTGAAAAATTATCTAGCTGAAAAGTTATTTGTAATATCGTGGATGATGTTTGTGTAAATTAATAGTAGATAAAGTAACAGTAGATAAAGTAAATTTGTTAATGTATTCAACCAGTTTTAAAACACTAGTATGAGAAGATATAAGTCTCTGGCTCATCAATGTTGATGTGTTGCATTGTTATTGAGTCTTACTGTTCGACTATTTTCTACTCTTTGGTAGTTGTTTATATTTGATATTCAAACAATTTGTGGCATGAACAAATGTTCATGTACATCTTGTCAGGATCCAAAAAAGGTAAATCTTGCATTATTTTATTAATTTTAGTTTTTTTATTATTACTGATTTTTTGTTTATCAGATTAGGTCAAATAATATAAATATTTTCTCTCCTGAAGAAAGTGCGGAAACATTAGAGACACAAAGTAAACTAAACTGCATGTTCTGCAAGAAGCAAGCTGATCTTATCACAACAACAATAAGATAAGACTCATACAATTTCTATAATAATATAAATTAATTCCATTTAATGTTGTTTCATATTAATTGGGAATTTGCCAGGACTAATAATGATAATATGCTAAGTGTGACATCAACGACTACTAATTATTAATATTTTAATGTAATTTTGTTTTCATGTTTCCAACTCGGCAAAGAAAAATTTTTGCAACATCACAATATGAATTATCTTTTAAATCTGTGTTTATTTTTATTTATAATAATAAAATTGGTTACCCATAAAGTGTTTTTTATCTAAATCCTATAACTAAATAATATAGAACCAACAAGACCAACAATTTTATTTTTTTACTGAAAAATAATTTCAGTAAGAAAAAATAATTGCTGGCGTTGCTTCTAGGCGGACACGAATAATTTTTAAATCCCACCATTTCGCGCGTCGCTGAGTTTCCAAACATCGTCCCTAGGGAAAATTTGGCGCTACGGTCGAATAATCGTGTTGCTCTCTTTTTGTACAGTGTATTCACTTCTAGTATGTTTTGTGGCGGGCACGCTAAGATGCAGGTTTTTGTGGCTAGCCGCTCGAGCACCTTGTAAGGCCCCTCGAAAAGAGGAAGAAACTTTTTGGTTTCCCCTAAAACGTCGGAAGCCACTGGGTTTGTCTTTAGGAGGACTAGTTCACCCACCGCAATAGAGTCCGTAGGCGCTCCCGGAGGGCTAATGGAACTGGTAATGCGACCCTGCGCGGCTTTGTGTAGGTTTTTATCCGCAAAATAGAGGCGCACGTGGTGATCAGATTGATCGGCTAAGTTACCAGAGGGAAATGAGACATGTGCGCGTAGTGGCGACTCCGGTGGACGCCCAAAATGCAATTCGCACGATGCGTATCCAGTGGACTCGTGCACCGCTGAGTTTAGTACCCGTGAAAAAAGCGGGATATCTTTGGCCCAGCCCTGATGGTTATCGCGACGAAATGTGCGGAATAAACGACCCAGTTCACGCATCACACGCTCTGCGGGATTACCCTGGGGATGCCTTACTGAGGGAGCTTAACCTCTTGCTCATTTAAAAATTCCCGCCACCGACGTGCAGTGAACTGCGTTCCATGGTCACATAGTAAACGGCGTGGCTTTCCCACGTGCGGGAAGTAGTCGGTGGTTAAGCGCCGAACGATGGTGGACGTATTGGCGCGTTTCACTGGGTAGAGGGTTACCCACTTAGAAAAAACATCTAACATTACGAAGACGTACGACACCCCTCCGACTGAACGTGGTAGCGGGCCATAAAAGTCCACGGCGACGAGGTCGTTAGGGCCCGAGGGTAGGATGGCCTCGAAGGTTGGCCTGCGTAACCGGGCTGCCTTGGCGGTTTGGCAGAGCGTACAACCCCGTAGTTCCCGTTTTACGGCTCGGAACATCCCGGACCACCAAAGGTCACGGCGCATGGCACACCAGGTCTTATACGTGCCGAAGTGACCGTAATATTCATGGTAAATTCGCACGAAATCGGCGATAAGCGCTTCCGGTACGCAGAGCAGGCAAGGCAGATCCGTTTCCGTGCGGTAAAAGAGGTAACCGTCATCTATACAGAAGCGGGGGTGGTCCTCGGTGGCTATAATTTCCGTTCGAATTTTAGCCAGTTTCGGATCGACGAGCTGCGCCGTCAGCAGACGCTGAAGTAGGGGCTGAAAATCCGGCCCTGACTTGCGTACAGCCCGAATGGAAAACGTGCGGTCACCCGGGACAGCGCACCGCGCAGGCGGATGTCGAGATAAGGCGTCCGCGACAAAATTATTTCGACCAGGCAGGTACTGGACATCGAAGTCGTAGTCCTGGATGGCGAGTACCCACCGAGTTATTCGTGGCGATAGCAACCTGCACTGATTAAGGTAAGATAGTGCATGGTGATCCGAGTAGATTGTGAAACGGCGACCGATTAAGAACACTCGCCATTTTTTAAGTGCCTCTACGATGGCAAGCAACTCCTTCTCTGAAGTCGTGTACCGGCGCTCCCGATCTAAAAGCTGTTTGCTAAAATAGGCAACAACGCGCGAATCTCCCCCAACCCGTTGACAGAGCACCGCCCCAAGACCGACGTCGCTGGCGTCACATTGTAGAAAATATGGCGCACTAGGCGAGGGGTGGTGTAGCAGAGACGCGTTCACGACGCGGCGCTTCACCTCTTTGAAAGCATCACGCTGTTCTTGCCCCCTTTTTTTTTTTTTTTGGCGACAGGCGACAGGAGTGTAAAAATCTTCTAAAAGACGAATCCCCTCTCTGTGAGGGGAGACAGTGTCAGATTCTTACTGACTAAAAAGCACTCCTCCTGAAACATAGCGAAAACGTTAATTTTATATATGGGTATCTCTATAAATGTGTGAAAAATGATTTGGATGTGGAATGGCCGTTTGGCCAGCCCCGGGGGGCTTCACGGAAGTTGGCCTATTCGCAATTTGTCCAGTTTTCACTGGGCAGCTTGCGAACATTTCAGGCCGAAGGATAGCTCAGAGTCTATGGTCCGGGGTGAATTGACAGTAAGTTCCAAACTATGTTTGCAACTGACTGAATCTCCACGGTCGTAGCGCCCTGAGCAATTCGGAGGGCAATATGAGCATCCAGGCGACGAAAACGTTCATCGCGTGGAATTTCAGGATCTATAAGGTCATTTAAAGTATAATGTGGAACGCTTGCCGATGGGGTTGGGATTGTCTGAGGGACTATAGATGTTGCCGGATGGGCATAAGTTGTCGGTGGGACCGAGGTGGGCTGGGGCATTGGCGGGCTTGCCTTATGGGTAGTAGCGCGGGCGTAAGAGATACCCAGCCGGGTTGATGAGTCCGGTTGGGTTTTACGCTTGGGGAAGCTAGAGCATCCCCGATAATTGGCAGGGTGACTGCCGCCGCAATTTGCGCAGGTAGCAGGACCTGTTTCACGAGTATGTGTACACACCGTGTGAGAGTGAGAGCCTGCGCATCTAACGCAGGCAAAATCACGTCGACAATTTGATGCGGAGTGACCAAACGTTTGGCATCGATGGCATTGCCCAACGTCTAATGATTTGCGTTTATGTTCCACCGTGACGCGGTGGAACGTAAAGATCTTGGTGAGCGTGAAGATAGTTCTTCCAGCTGTGGTCAATGGTAATGTTAGCATTACCATTGGGAACACTCGGGAGTTGAACTTTTGGCCCATCTGGTGGGCCGAGATCGCGGGGAAACCCTGCATTTTGACGTCTTCCAGAACGTCTTCTGCAGATAAGATTTCGGCAATGCCACGGAGAACTACGCGGAGGACTTTTTCGGAGGGTAGGGTGTAGGTGTGATATTTTGAACCCCTTTCTTCGAGGTATGACGTTAGGCGTCGGAAATCGTCGGGGGAAGCCGGGTGAAGACGCACCCCTTTAGCAGTGTTGACCGCTTTACTGATAGTAATTTCGCGAAGCATGAGTCCGTAGCCCTCTTTAGATTCAAGGACTACGGGGGGAGGGGTTTTCCCTTTGGGCTGAGGGGTTGCAGAAACTGCGGGAACAGGTGCCGATATGGCCTCTGTTCTCGGCTGCTTTGCCGCTTTTTGTTGCTTTTTGACTTCGGGAGTTGGAATGCCGCTTCGCGAGCTCCGTCTAATTCGTCATCAGACGCAGCGCTAGTGGCAGATGAGCTGGGGCGTGAAAGGTCATCGGTTGCCTTCCTTTTCGGGACTGAGTGCTCAGTGAGCATGGGGTCGATGGTCTCTGGGGCTGGGGTGGTGAGCATGGGCTCAATCGGGTTGGCTGGGGGAACGAACATATCCACGCCTGGAAGTGCGGGGAATTGTTCGCGTGTTTTAGGCTTTTTAGGGCCCTGACTAGGGAGTGTAGCGGGTTTAACCTGCTTCTTGCTAGAAGACTTTTTAGTCTTCTTGCCGGAAGACTGTTTTTCAGAGACTGGCTTAACGAGTGGGCTCCCAGAAGCGGGCTCGTTAGTAGAGGATTGGGGTTTTACCCCAGACGGTAAACCGGAATCGGCCACCTGGTTCGGCAGTAAGCCTACAACACCCCAGTTGTGGATGGGAGCCATTTCGGGCGAGTCTAGGAGTGGTATTGGGAAGGGATTTGGGATGTTTGCCTTCTTTATGACCTCTTGCAGAGATAGCAATTCGGAATACAAAAACTTAATCATAATAGCCATCTGCTCCTTGGAGACGAGTGTAGTCTCGAATTCCATGGCGGAGGAGGCCATTGTTAAGCTCGCACTTAGCAGAATGTTCCACTTACTTTATCTGGTAGGGATGTCAGCATCCTCCGGTGGCTTGGCTGGTCAGCTGGGCTCAGGAGAAAACACGTCTGTCTGTCACGACAGTTCAACTCAGTATGGCGAATGCTGCAGAGGCATGCTGTAGTTGCACCAGGTCCCTTGTTGGGCGCCAGATGTGGCGAAGCAGGGAGGAGCCAGGAGGGATGTTCTTAATAAATGTAGCCAACTATATGTTACGACCCATTTTTATTGTAAAAATAAACAATTGTCTAAACTCAGAATCTGAAATCTGAAATCTGAAAAGTAGCGCTTGTCACGATCTGCCGCAGGCTGCAAAAATGTACCAGCTTACCTGAAACGGCAGGCACACGCCACAAAATTAATTACGGCGCTCTCGGCAACGTGCACGCACAGATCTCGACAATGTGACCCACAAGGTCGAAGGAGTCACACGACAATGGCTCCGGAGGAGTTCCGGCGAGACTACCCCCGAAGAGTGGCGCACCGCGACACAGGCAACCCATTCTACATTTCCGGCTCAATATATATATATATATATATATATATATATATATATATATATATATATATTTATATATCACCCTAAGAAAAGTACAGTGTGACATTTGCAAACAAAATTTAGTTTATGATGAAGAACTGGCCGTTGAAGATAATTATACTCTTATCAGAAATTTGAGCCGGGGAAAATTGCTTTATCCGCAAGACTTTGCAGTGCAGACTGTTTTATATTCACATGTTATTTTCAACAAAATTCAATCAGAATTTGAGAATGATTTTTTGAGTGTTTATAATAGCGTCAATTTATGTGTCAGTATATTTTAAAATTTATTTCAGTAAACGGTTATTTGCCCAATATTAATGAATGCATGATTCATACAAGGGAAAATATTGCAATTGTAATAATTACATGTACTACCAACACCCTTGTGGAACGGGGGGAGTGACTATACCGCTGATCAAGGGACTCAGAAGAGACACTTAACAGCGGGAAGTACACCGCCGATTGACAGAAGACCGGCGAAGAAAAGTAGGGGCTCTACTGAATCTTCCTCTTCGCAGGGCAAATCTTACGCAACCTCGGATATCAAGATCGCAATACTGCCTGAAGATTATCCGGAGTTGTCCCAGAATAAAGAGCAGATAGGACATATAAAATCATATCTGCTCGACAAAATTGACGTACTGAAAGCCCGTGAATCCGTCGGCTTCAGCAGAGTCTCAGCTAGGGCCGTATACCTCCATGTCTCCTGCGTCAATCAGAGCACCACTGGCTGACGGGGGGCGATGAGAGAGGGACAACCCTGGGAAGGGGACAGACTTAAATCTGTCGAGGAGAGCCTGCTACCCAAAGAATTAAGGGCCATGACGTGGATTCCGGGGCCAGCAATGGAACCGGAGAAGATTCTGCGCAGGTTGTTGGTCCAAAATGCCGCAATTTCGACGGTCACATGGAAACCTGACGCAAACGGTCAGCATGTGGTCATCACCATGGACGAATCCTCTTGGGACAAAATCAAGGGGATAAACTGACAGCCACAACTGAACTTCTCCCGGGTAACCTTCAAGTTGCTCGGGGAAAAGAAGGGTGGCGAAGATGGAGAAGCCATGGAAGAGGGGCTAAATATGGAACCTTGTAAGAGTCTGTGTATACATAAACAATTGTGGATTTGTTGTATTTAGGGGAACGTCGTCAGACGTGAGTTATTTATTTTTGGAATTTAGTATTACTCGCTCTCAGCGAGTAATAAGACTCCTTAGCATTCCCCTAAAAACACACATGTGTTTATGCATGCACAGGCTATGGTTATTATATGAAAGAATCATTTGTATTTCCTAATATTGTATAGGAAATGCTCATATATCCATCCCGCACTCCGCTAGAACAAAGCGTTGTTTATTTGTACCGTGTGAAGCGCGTTGGGCACAAGTTTCGGGGGTTTGCTGGGGTTATAACATACGGAGGTTACGTTTAGTCTTTTCCGATTACGGAGAAGTAGTCTTTAATCGACAATCATCACACATCATTGTTAATTCTTATTTACTTGTTATCTCAACCCACCACAAACCTTTCCCAAGTGATTGAGCAAACGGCAAGGCAGCGGTCCCCAACAAAGCGGTTTACAGCAGGAGTAAGGCATAAAGGTAAGTAATGTTAATATCTTAATCGATTGGCATATTACTTATCATTTATATCGTAGTACGCTCGTTTCTCTTAGGGCTAGTAAGTAGAAGCGTTACGCGGTGTTATATCCAAGATAAATAATAATTCAGTCATTAGCTTCCTTGTTCCGGTCACTTTACTTGCCGGACTCGACGTTTGTTACAACCTCAACCTGAACCCCAACCAAATCCTGTGACAGGACCTGAAGAGGGAACGTCACAGTATACACGCCGAGGGGAGGGACCCATAGAGGAACCTCTAAGGGTGGCGCAGGTTAGTTAAGGGCCAGCAATGAAACCTCAATGGTCAACGCAACCTGAAGAGGGACCAAAAAGGACACCCCCCCCCCCCCCCCTAAACATCTCGGTGGGGGAATCATCTGTGGCGACACAGAATAATTCAGAGGGGATGTCTGAGAAGGACCCCTCAATGGAAATGAAGAAAATAAATATGAAGATACTCCAGGTAATTTTCCGCCACTAGCCGCAACCGCAACCGCCACTGCGCACAATTATAAATTCGTGCGAAATGGTTTCGCGTTTCTTTTCGATGAGATTCGCGATGAATTGAATCGACCTCTTCGGCTGAGCAGAATATGCTGAAGATGTTACCTATTTTGATTACAACAACAAGAGAAATTACTACAAGGTATAGTGGAGGATTATCACAAAGTTATAATCAATGTAAAACAGCACTTAGTTTTGCTGCGTGCTCGAACAGATGTAAACTGTTACTGATTGGCGACGTCGGCTTAACATGTTTTTCCTGCCTTCGGAGAATGACTTCCGTAGTGATTTCATTTGTGTTGTAGGCGATTGAGTCCTTTCGCACTGCTTTAGAGATTTTTTTAGAGAAGTTTTTCATTTCGCTGGGTAAGTTCTGTCTGACATTCTTTAACTGCTGTTTTTATAGAATTTGTAATAAGTATACTGAGGGCTTCTATATCCGGGTCTATAACATTTTCCATAGTTGCTAGCTGTGATGTTATTATTTGTTTGTACAGGGTTTCGACTCTAAGCGGGCTCCATTTGTTAGGTGTCGGTCGTTTAATAAGCTTGCGCCGCTCGTTCTTAATGTTAATTGAGATTTTGGCTGGTACCAGTGTGTGGTCGCTGCCCATAGAGAACTTATTCAGTACAGTTACGTCTTGTACTATCTTCTTCCTGTTAGATTTAATGAAGTCAATTTCATTTTTGTAAAACCGGCGGGGCTGGCCCATGTCCATTTTCGCTGTGGAGGTTTGCGGTAGAAGCTGTTCATTGCAAATAGGTTTTGTTGTAGAAGAAACTCGAGAAGTGTTTGACCTCTCTCATTTCTTGTTCCAAATACGTGGCTTCCCAACGCTGTTTCAGTTTCGTCCTCCTTATGAACCAGTTTAGCATTGAAGTCTCATATTAGCACCATAGACAAGATAGATAGGAAACTCAATGTAGTCTTTTTTAAACCAGTTTCTGCGCCCTCTAGTGACGGTAATGTGAAATAATTAGCTCAGCTCTGAACCCTTGAGTTATGGTTCAGTGCTGAGCTAATTAATTCAAAAAAATAATAGTATTTTTAAAAATTATTTAAAATATGAAATACTGTTTATTTAAATATCTCGATTTATTTTTGAATAGTATTCAATTAAAATGTAATATAAATCTGCGTTCTTAAATGATTTATATAAATTAAAGGCAAGCATGTACTATACTATTGAATAAAATGTTATAGAAATACCATTCAAATACATCTCAATGTTCAATAAACTGTTTTTCATGGTTAAATACTATTAGTTCTAAATATATATTTCATATTTGGGTCAATAAATAAAGAAAATACAACATATAACATGAAAATATAACTATTATATTAGTCAATTGTAAAATGTATACACACAGCATCATGATTGGAGGATTAAATACAGGAACTATAAAAAAAGTAATTAATAGAATTAATTGTGTAAAAAGAAATAATTTTAAACCAAACATACCATCATATATTGCTGTATTAATTGGTTGCTGTTAAACAAAAATTTCATCAACATATTGTTCTCGGTGATTATCTGAAATACTTGTCAAATTCAATAAATCATCTATTGGTTTATGTACACTAAAATAATCATTTGCATAAGATATGGAACCACCCATATCTACTTCTGTATCTCCTTTTTCTTCTGCATGGCAGGGCTCACAATCCAAATCTAATGAGTGCACTGACGGTTGAGCAGCTACAGCTAGGTAGTATAATGATCATAATTATTTTATAATTGAAATCAATAAAGGCTGGTTTTTATATTCGATAAAATCTACCTGGTAAATATAAGGTAGGTATCATTTGAGAAGTCCTCCTTCTAAAATGTCCTTCAAAATGAACAGCACATATACGAGTATTGTTAGTAATAATAACTGAATGTCCAATTACTGCAATCCACTGAAAATACTGCAGACTGTTCTTAGGAGGTAACCTATGCATCGAATAATGTGCTGAGGTATTATTACAACCCTCAACAACACACTTCAAAACCATTTTACTAAACAATAATTTACATATAGAATCATGAATACACTTACTATAATCCACAATTACTTGCAAAATAGTCAATAAACAATTCACAATTCACAACACACACCAAACACCTAAAACAAGTTTTAAATATTATTAACAGAAATACTATGTCTATATTACAATAAACACTATGAAACAGCACTATAAAATAGCAAAATGTGTCAGACACCATGCGTCTTGTCTATGGCCATGCGGCTGAAAGACAGGCTCTAACAGGATCGAGAAATTTGTGTGCAAGAGTGGTGCCAACAAGATTTTTACCGAAAAAACCAACTCATAAAAATAAAATCTCCATAAAATAGCGCCATCTCGTGACGGCATTTGGCAATATTTAGCTGTTCAAGGTCATCCTTTTAAGAATCTCCCCCCTGATTAGCACTACAGGATGCTAATAGGAGTAGGTTCTTGTTGCATTGCACTAATTATATCTTCATAGAAATTGTCCATTTCAGCGTCTATGCGTGTGGATGTAGGTGCGTGGATACTTGGATAATTTTTAAGGAGTATCTAGTGTTTAATTTGTATATGAGGTACATTACTCTGTTGCTGATACTGTGGACATTGGTGACATTTTGTGCATTGTTCCTCTTCTGTTCATTTGTGCTCACTTATTCCT
This sequence comes from Lordithon lunulatus, assembly GCA_963942505.1. Lineage (NCBI taxonomy): Eukaryota > Metazoa > Arthropoda > Insecta > Coleoptera > Staphylinidae > Lordithon > Lordithon lunulatus. The sequence goes on from OZ012675.1 coordinate 31,642,301, forward strand.
AGTGTATATCCCAGTTGATATGGTATAATGTTCTGGTATTAAGAGTGGCGATGGTCAGTATTCGGTTTTGGTAGCCTGGCCTATCCCGGTGATTGATTTTTCGCACCCTCTGCCCGCTTCCTTGTCCTTCCGCTACCTTCACGGGGGTTCGCGAGCTGCCGGGGACTGAGGGCCATGTATTTTGATGTGTTTTAGCCGTTTACCCCACCACGCTGGCCATTGCGGGTTGGCATGGTTTGAGAATTCATTTCCTTGGTACTCAGTTTTAACAGTTATATCGCCGTGTTTCGGTCGTCAGAGCCTGTTTAGTTTTCTAGCGGGGGGCACCAACGTGCAGGCGAGCTTGACATTTACGTCGGGCTTGTTGTACCGATACCTCTTACCCCCACCTTAGAAAACATATGTTGAGAATATCAAAAGCAGAATTGCATTTTTGGGAAATGTTTATAATAGTACGCCATTAGTAGAAAAAGAGAGAGGGCAAAATCTATTATAGATTTGCCACCCTCGAGGTAAAAACCAATGGAGGAGAGGAAACCTCTGGGCTGGCAGACTCTGTCGAAGCTACAGCTGAGACAAGCAATGCTAACCCGGATACAGATCCATTTCCTTCATTGCTAAAACAATAAAATAGGCCAGGTTTTACAAATCACCCAAATCAATTTGAAGCATTCTAAGGTGGCAGCTGCTAATTTAAGTTGTCATCTACAGAATATGAAATATAGCATCGCGCTGATCCAAGAACCCTGGATTGTTAAAAACAGGGTATGCGGACTCAGCAACAATAATAGCAATCTGCTATACAGTGTTGCTGGCAAGAAACCTAGGACCTAAACCTCTTCTAAAGTTACAGGTACACTCCTACACCAATTCAGCTCCGCAGATCTCACAGTTGTCAGACTGAAAACGGACGACGTCGCAGAGATCTATATATATATATAGATTGCCTCTACGTATCTGCCGTACGACGCAGCCCAACCACCTCCCAGCCCAGAACTGGTAAACCTGGTAGAACACTGCGAAAAACTAAAGATTGTCGAACAATGGGCAATATGTCGAGCAAAATAAAAAACTGGCACGTATCAAGTCAGGAATGTCTGATCACCGACTGATAGGCTACGACCTAGATTTCCTACCACGTGAACTACCGTGCTAGGATGGAGTATCAAGCAGCAGACAAAATTTCAGAATCAGTGGACGACTTGGAGGTCTGTGTGAAACACCTCCAAAAATTACTGATTTCATCATATGGGGACTCCTGTCTCATGAGAAAGACGGGCATGATGCCTCTGCACCCCCTTGGTGGAGTGTAGGGATCAGCGTTCGATCAAGAAGGCCAAGAAAACAGTAATGATATACCTCTATGGGAAGAGAGTAATATCAAAAAACCCTGTACACCAACTTAACTCGCTAAAACGGGAGGATGGCATATTCACGGTAACACCCCTTGCTTTTAGGTACATACCCAATACATGGAGAGAGGTCAAGGTGACCCTCAGACCAAACCAGGCAAAGTAGACTGCACACTTGCGAAGTCATTCAGGCCCATCAGCCTAACCTCATTTCTATGGAAGACGTTGGAAAGGCTCTGTGATCGTGAAATCAGGGACGGGCCGCTGAGATCGTACCCCATACATCCGAAAGAGGATGCCTACCAACCAGGACGCTCAACGGAATCAGCCCTACATGTGGTGACTTCTAGGATAGAGGAAACACTAGAGCATAAAAGTTCGTTGCTTTGCACCTTCATTGATATTGAAGGTGTTTTTGACAAAATAACATTTGAGAGTATTGATAATGCTATAACATCTCACGTGATTCACCCCACTATGAGGGACTGGATAAAAAATATGATTGGTCTAAGAACAATCCAAGTAGCACTAGATGACGTAACATCAAAAAAAGGTGCAGGAAGAGACATTCCTCAAGGTGGAGTCATCTCATCCCTTTTGTGGGTCCTTGTAATTGATAGCCTTCTCCTGGAATTAAACAACTCTATATATACTATGCCGTTGGCTATGCCGACGACATAGTGATCATGAAAATGGCAGTTTTGAAGGTGTACTATGCAACCTCATGCAGGGTTCCCTAAAGATTGTTGAGAACTGGTGCGATAGTCATTCGCTGACACTAAATCCAAAAAAGACAGAGCTGATATTGTTTACGAGGAAGAGGAAACTCGAGCGCAAAAACATGCCAACTCTCTTTAATGTCCCTCTGACACTCACAGAAAAGGAAAATATCAAGGGTTAATCATGGATACAAAACTATCGCATATGGTGCAATAGTCTGGTGGTCGAAAACCAAACAAGTCACAACAATCTCAAATCTATCACACATCCAGCGGATGTCTTATCTTGCCATGGCCGGCGCTATGTGAACGACACCCACAGCAGTTCTTGAAGCCCTGTTATGTCTACAACCAACAACAAAATTCTACCCAACTACAGTTTTGTCAAACATTTTCAGACCATCATCTTGCTGGATGGTATCCCACAAGGCGCCAACATAACCATGTATACTGATGGATCCAAAACTAAGACGAGAGCTGGCTATGGAATACTCTCACCAGAACTCGATCTCAAGATAAGTGCACCACTAGGAAGATTCACTTCATTCTTCCAAGCTGAATTAACAGGTATACTAAAATGTGTTGAAGTCTTTTAGCTGAACGCAATATTAAGGATAAACATATCCAAATACTAACCAACAGCAAAGCAGCTCTAAGTGCACTAAATGTCAACGCATTTGTGTCGAAAGAGCTATATTCTTGTCTACACAATCTAGAGGAGCTAGCTAAACATAACAAACTAGAACTCTGCTGGATTAAACGACATAGTGGCATCAAGGGGAACGAAACAGCAAATGAGATCGCCAGGAAGGCAAGAACCTCACATCCTCTAACAATCTAAGAGGATGAAATACGTTTTGCAGGTACTCTGAAAAAAATAATAGAGCATAGGACACATATCTTCACAAGGTAAGATGGCGAGAACCGCCGGGCTGCAAGCAATCAAAGGTAGCGATTAGGCAACCTTGTAAAATTGCAGCCACGGCCCGCCTTAACTTATCTAGAACTAATCTGAAATTATTGACAAACATCCTAACTGGCAACTGCCGGCTAAACACACGATGGGTCTGGTGGACAACCCGTTATCTAGAGGGTGCAATGAAGAACTAGAACCAGCAGAGCACGTTATCTAATGCCTCTGCCCAGCTCTAGTAAACACTCGGCAACCAATACTAGGGGAGTGCTGGCCTAGTATGACCAGCATTGGCAACTCCTCGCCCGCCAGAGTTTTGCAGCTCGCACGCAAAATTGACTGGAGGGACGAGTGAGTAGCCTAAAATGAAGGTTTCACAATGAGCCCATTTTGAAGCCTAAGTGTCTGTAGCTATGCTACCCTCCAGCCAAGTATACAGAACTATCCAGAACGCCACTGGGTTTTGTATACTAACAAATCTGTGTTTACTAACAGCAGCGTTAAATGTGACCTTATCACAATACTGAATTCTGATAGGGGTTTGCTCTGTCTATATTTATTTAATATTTTTTGTTTGTACATCTACATATCCCATTCGGACAACCAAAAATATATAAGCAATTGTCGATGCAGTATGTTTCACATTGGCTGTCGGTTCCGTTGGTCGTAATGATATAAAAATAATTTTGAATCACATTGTTGTTTATCCAACCCTCTGTACCGCGTCGTTGACTCTAAGATATCTTTCGATAATCCAATTACTGTTCTCTATTGTGAGATCTGTATGAATCAATTTAGGCAATGAATATGACAGTATAGTGACTCTAAAATTATCTCAATCTAGGTTTATTTAACTAATATATGTTATACATTGTTAAAATAACTATGACAACGACATTGTTTAACATCTAAAAGACAATAGTTCCGAGTGCCATCCTTGCAGTGAGCTGTGCAATCACCGTCCCTAAAACAATTATAATCGAACCACCTAGCGCATTCCGTTGTTGCGTACCATCCATTAGTTGTAGGTTCCCAATATTCTTCTGTTTCTTCTATTTCTGGAATTAGTTTCTGATACAGTTACATTTCTTATTCGGACATTCAAATGCATATCCTTTATCTTTGCAAACTTTCAAGACATTTTTTGTGCCCAAAATACTTGGTACAATAGAAGTCTAAACGTAGTTATATACAAATATAAAATAAACTTTTTACTCGCTCGCTATATCTGTCCAAAGCAGAGTCATAGTTGTTACTACACAACAAGTAATCCTATAATGTGTTTATTCAACACCTGCGTACCGCGTCGTTGACCCTAAGATATGTTGCGATAATCCAACTGCTGTTCTGTATTGGACCAAACCTATGACCTCTGTATGAATTAGTTCCGCCAATGAATATGACCTAATGGAAATATATGACATGTAGCCTCTACTAAAAATCTTGGTTAATTACATTATAGTGACCCTGAGATCATCTCAGCCTAGGCTTATTTAAATCGTGTTTACTAGAAACCTGCGTTAGTTATATTATAATAACTCTGAAACTGTCCGCGAGACTATTGTATTGGTAGTACATTTTGGTGGCAACACTGTTGTAGCAGTAGTACATACCTGTATTAGTAGTCATATATTCTTCTTCAGTTGTAAGTTCCCAATATTCTTCTTCAGTTGTAAGTTCCCAATATTCTTCTGTTTCTTCTATTTCTGGAATTAGTTTCTGATACAGTTACATTTCTTATTCGGACATTTAAATGCATATCCTTTATCTTTGCAAACTTTCAAGACATTCTTTGTGCCCACAATACTTGGTACAATAGAAGTCTAAACGTAGTTATACAAATATAAAATAAACTTTTTACTCGCTCGCTATATCTGTCCAAAGAAGAGTCATAGTTGTTACTACACTACAAGTGATCCCCTAATCGGTATCTTATAAAAATAATCTTCAATTACTTTAGTGTTTATTCAACACCTGCGTACCGCGTCGATGACCCTAAGATATGTTGCGATAATCCAACTGCTGTTCTGTATTGGACCAAACCTATGACCTCTGTATGAATTAGTTCCGCCAATGAATATGACCTAATGGAAATATGTGACATGTAGCCTCTACTAAAAATCTTGGTTAATTACATTATAGTGATCCTAAAATCATCTCAGCCTAGGCTTATTTAAATCGTGTTTACTAAATACCTGCGTTAGTTACATTATAATAACTCTGAAACTGTCGGCGAGACTATTGTATTGGGAGTACATTTTGGTGGCAACACTGTTGTAGCAGTAGTACGTACCTGTATTAATAGTCGTATATTCTTCTATAGTTGGTACAAATATCGTTTTACTTTCGTCTGGGTACCATCCATCAGTTGTAGGTTCCCAATATTCTTCTGTTTCTTCTATTTCTGGAATTAGTTTCTGATACAGTTACATTTCTTATTCGGACATTCAAATGCATATCCTTTATCTTTGCAAACTTTCAAGACATTTTTTGTGCCCAAAATACTAAGATATGTTGCGATAATCCAACTGCTGTTCTGTATTGGACCAAACCTATGACCTCTGTATGAATTAGTTCCGCCAATGAATATGACCTAATGGAAATATGTGACATGTAGCCACTACTAAAAATCTTGGTTAATTACATTATAGTGACCCTGAAATCATCTCAGCCTAGGCTTATTTAAATCGTGTTTACTAAAAACCTGGGTTAGTTATATTATAACATCTCTGAAACTGTCGACGAGATTATTGTACTGGTAGTACATTTTTGTGGCAACACTATTGTAGTGCTAGTACATACCTCCTCGTGGTGTTACTGTAACAGCAGCAGTACCTTTAGATGATGGTTGGGACTCCGTAGTAGTAGCAACTGACTGCTCACTTAATGTCGGCACCAGAGACAGTGATGGCGTTGATGGTGTTTCTAGTGATGGTAGTGATAACTCTGGTGACGGAGTAGGGGTCCATCCTGGTGGTGTTGAAGGAGGGTATATTGGTGGACAACACTCCGCTGTACAGCACACTGGTGTACAACACGCTGGTGGTAGACACAACCCTGGTTGCTTATTTCCGTGTGGAAACATGCATAGTATTGGTCGCGGTATTTGCTGTGGTACTGGCTGTTGTTCAAAATGTAAATGTAAATGTACGTGAGTTGCGGGTGCAGGTGCTGCTATCGGTATCGCTATCGGAAACGCGTATAGTATCGGAGGTGATGTTATTGGTGTTGTTGCCACTGGTGTTATTATTTTTGGTGATGGATCTGGAATTTGTTTATTGATGCAGTTACATTTCTTATTCGAACATTCAAATACATATTCATTATCTTTGCAGATTAATTTCTGACATTTTTCGTTTCCAAGAAACTTGGCACAATAAACGTAATCTAAACGTAGTTATATAAAAATTAAAAATTAAATTTTAAAAATTAGTCTCTCGCAATATCTGTCCAAAGAAGTGCCATTGTTGTTACACAAAAAGTGATGCCCTAATCGGTATCTTACATAAATAATCTTACATTACTTTGGTGTTTATCCAACACGATACGCAGGTGTTGGATAAACAGCGTCGATGACTCTAAGATATCTTTCGATAATCCAACTGCTGTTCTGCGTAGGACCAACATTGTGACATCTTTATGAATCAATTTAGTCAATGAATATGCCCTGATGAAAATATGTGACATGTAGCCTCTACTAAAAACCTCCGTTAATTACATTATAGAGACTCATTATCTCGACCTAGATTTATTTAACTAGTTTAGTTACATTATAATAACTATGAAACTATCTCAACCTACGTTAATTACGTTATAGCGGCCGGGTAACCCTGAAATAATCTCAATCTAGTTTTATTTAACTAGCGTTTAGGGAAACCCTAGGTTAATTACATTATGGTGACCCTGAAATCATCTCAGAAAAGATTCATTTAACTACAGTTATTTAGTTACTATTTTGTAAATAACATAGGTTAGGAAGTATGCAAACTATCATTCTTCCCAGCCTAGGTTAAGTACATAATAGTAATATGTTTAACTTTCGAAATCATATCAACGTTTACTAAAACCCTAGAATTATATGTACACATTTTAGTTTATTTCACTACAATAAAAGTTTAGTATTGAATATAATAAAATTAGGTTAATTACATAAATGATTTAACTCATATCAGCCTAGGTTCATTCTATTATGTCTCACTAGAAACTTTGGTTTATTACATTATGGTAACAGTTTTTCACTGCAATCACTAAGTTTATTTAACTGCATAAGTAAGTTCACTTACAATCTTTTCAACCTAGGTTAATTACATAATAGCAACAGTTTTTACTTATAAAACCTTTATTGGCATATTCTCATTTACAATAAAATATATCTATTTATGCTTCCCCTACATGCAGTCCACACGTTCTTTCCTCATTCATGCAGTGCCTGTTCACCTTACTGATATCTCTTTCTGAGATGAGAACGCAGCCCCATGCACTTGGATCACTTAATATATTCTAGTATACCTGGAGGTCTCTATCTTCTTTTGCTTCTTTTGTGCATCCACTTTACTCAGCCTCCAGTAGCTTTTCCGCCATTCTTCACTCTCGTCATCTCCCTTTCCAAAACCGGTCCGACCTGTTCTGGGACACATTTACTACTTGAGTTAGTGATATGGTTAATTTGGGACATGTAGCTAAAACAGTTACAACACTTTTATGCAAAAATGGTTGCAAACTGGTCTAAAATGCATACAATTGCTAAATAAAGCATTGCTATAAAAGTATGAAATTTTCACATCTGTAGTAGCATCAGTATAGAGAGAGAGATAGAGAGAGAGAGAGAGAGAGAAAGAGAGAGCACTGCCCTGATCTTGCTTATTTCCTCATGTAGCTCTTGCCTTTGTTTTCTCATAGCTTGCGGCCTCTCCTGCCTGATCTTTTTTCTGTATCTTATCAAGCACTTCCCACAAACTCTTGATTGTCGTTTCTTCCTTCATCCGTCCATTCTTTCCATGTTTCTCTATTTTCCGCGCAAATAGATCCGCACGCTCACCGGCCAATCACACACAAAATTTTTATTGTTCCACATTCACTCTTACTAAAAACTTTTATTACATTGTAACAAAACAATAATTATAGTCATCGCAACCAAGTTTCATGTATTTACAATCAAAGTTTACCATCACTTACAGTCTTCTCAGCCTACGTTAATTAGACTATAGCAACAATTTTTAATGATCCATATTCACTATCATTAAACACTTTTAACGGTTAGTAATAGTTCTACTCCGCAATAAATTCAGTCTAAATGATACACTTTCCCCCTAGGAAAAAATGTAACGCCATCTGGCGACACCACATCTCAACCTAGGTAATTGAGTTTGTATTTAAGAGCGCCGAATATGGACAGAGACATTATTCAATAAGTGAATAAGCACGGAACTAATACATAAATAGAAATCGCGCCCTCTATATTAGAGTACTATTATTGCGATTATAAGGTTTTGCACGTGCAGAAGAAATCGCTTCTACGTATCGTACCGCACCCCACCATACTCCCCAGGCTACGTGACGAAAACCACAAGCTAGCTGCAGACGGGCGCACTATCGGACGATTTTTCCAATTATATCGAAAATAAAACTTAAAAAAATATTGGCATATTAGTCGGCAATCGTTGGAGAGTATGACATAGATGCGTCAGAAAATATATTTTTATGAACTTTAATTATAAGTTCGCTAGAAATTATAAATTGGGATCAAATTAGGTATTATCTCGGTCTACCTAAACCGATGTCGCATGAAAATAAGAATTATATGAATGATAGCTGCACCATTTTTGCGTAAATTTAACAATCCTGTATTGCAACTACGCATTTTGGTTTGAAATTGTTATTTATTATTTACAAAAAATTGCATCCCCAAAACCATAAACAAGCGCAAACAATGATAATACTAGAAACTGTGAGAAAGTACCTAATCTTGGGTACATTCCCGCCCAACTAATCATTAATACATCTCATTGGTAATTGAGTTTAGCCCTCTGACGATATTTTTACCACCACCATTTAACGTACCTAGTTCACAAGTTTTGGATAATGTAATAATTTGTTAGTTCGTTACGAGGTTTAGGCCCGTGAACTACCTTTAATAGCGATATATTGTGAGTGTTTTTGTGGAAGTATTTTCACAAAGTAACTATTCTAAACGCGAATTAGAAAAAAGTTTATTTTGTTAAAATTTCGTTTGTATTTGGAAAATATAAACGATCAAAAAAAAGTCAGGCAAAACGAAAATATCATAATCAAAAAAAGGAAAATAAATTGTTTTCTAGAGAAATTGTGGACGGATTAGTAGCTTCGGCTACGGATGAATATCACATTCCTTCTTTTATTGATCAGAATGAATATGAACGGTAAGTACAATTTTAATTTCTATATTATGTAGGGTGCATTACAAATATACATATGAGGGGTGTTATTAAAAAATCTAATGTGGATTATTTTATCATACGTATCATAATAATGAAAGAATATTATTTTAAGAAATACTATTTTATATAATTCTTTATTTTTATATATTCACGCGAGTGCTATGAAAATCGAGATATATATATATATATATATATATATAGGTGTCTACAGATCGACGTAACTAAACTTTTTATATCGATTTTCTCGAGAAAAAGTCATTCTTTATAAAGAGTTTTGCTTATTCTGAAAAGTGTTTGGGCATAGTCAGAATGCCGATAAAATTAAAGAACCGTGAATTTGTTCTAAGTGTAAACTACCATTTATTTATCAGGAAATTGTTAATATTATAGGAGAAAGTTGTATTTAATCACAGTGGACGCACATATATCGAATTTGAACGTTCTTCGTATACAAATTCAATTAAATGCTTATGAATTAAGCATCATTATCATAATAAATTTGTTTTTTCTTCTTAAGATTCTTTACATTTCTAGTGTTATCAAATTTTATTTTTAACCGTCGAACACAATTTATAAATGCATATTTTCCCGGGTATTTCCCTATTAAAGCGTTCAATACAATGGTGATACTATATGTCTCGAATACTCTAGTGTCGACATTATTAAAATATCAAACTAGTTACTGTTATAAGATGACTTAGATTAACAACTGCAACTTTCCGCCTTTAAAAAATTATCCCGATGTTTTGTACAAAATTCATAATAATTCATTTTATTAGAATGAAAAAAATGTATCTCACCTGTTACCTGTCCCATTTTTTAGAAAATATACATTCAATTTAGGTAACGTATGTTTTTTGTTGTTGAAAATTTCGAGAATAGATAATTTAATCAATATATCAGACATAAAAATTAGGCACGTATACAGATTTTCATAACATTAAAATATTATAAGAATCGTACTAATAAAATCATATTTCATAACAACAATAATTATGATACGTAAGTTATTATGATACGTAAACTAGTGTGCAATGTGTCCATGTGAAATTTTGAGTTATGAGTGCTACTTATTGCATTTTAGTATTCAAAATCACCCTCTATGCGTGGAGAATTAAAATAATACTGTAAACAATGTAACCCTGAAAAGATACAGAATTGTGGAAATTGACTATTTCCTTAAGAAGTGTTTGATTCTGCAACAAGAACATATGCGACATTGCACTCGTGGTTCATTACAATTGGACTCTGAAATACGAAAAGGAATTAGCAGCACGTTTGTATTGAAATGTAGTGGATGTCATAAATCTGAACAAATACAATCAGAGAAAGATAAGGTTGCGAAGAAGCTATTGTTTGGGGAACACTATCTGCCGGAGGGTGGTACAGTCACACCGAAGAAATGATGAGTCTGATATACCAATAATGACCAAGAGAACATTCTATAAATTGCAAGAAGAATTAGCTGATGTATGTACTCTTTTTTACTATATTTTATGTCTCTGGTCTTGGAGGCAGATATCCTTGTTGAAGGATTTAAAAATAGCATTTCTATGCATAATTTACGTTATAAGAAACTGATAGGAGATGGCGATTCGAACGTTTTAAGTAAAATTAGACAACACGTTTCTTACGGTTTACAGGTGGAAAAATCGAGTGTGTTAATCACTGCATAAAAAACTATACCAAAAGGTTGTATCGAATTAAATCAGATACAAAGTGCGTATCACTGGCTGCTAGAAAACTAATGTCACCAAGGAGAATTTTACATCTAACACGCAATGTTAGAACAATTTTGAAAAACAATGATGGAAATATTACGAATATGAAAGATTTGATAGGAAATAGTATCCAATGTGCATTTGGTAAAAATGAGATATGTGAGGCTAGTGGTAATTGCTGCGGACATAATGTTGAAGAGACTTGTGTGCTAGAACAAAGTGGTTTGTATCATCACCTATATTCTGCATTGAACAATCTTCTTGTTAAAACACCTCAATTATTAAGTTTTCAAACAAACAATGCTTCTGAGAGTTTCATGAATATATTAGCAAGGTTTAATATGGGTAAACGTCTAAACCTTATTCAACCGAGCAGTTTTAATACTAGATCATATCTAACTAGACTTCGATACAATAAAGGTCATCAATGGCACAGGAGCACCTGGAAACGACATTTTCACAGCAGCCCGAAATTAATTTAAAGAAATACATGAATACCAAAACAAAAGAAGCAGAACAAAGACTTCCAACATAATAACTAGAAGTCTAGTTAAAACAAATTGCTTCCTCATATAGTGCCTGACAGTGCCCTCATAAATTAACATTTCATGAAACTAATTGCAAATTGTTATTAATAAAACATATATAATAAAGAATTTTATAGGGAAATATATTGTTTTACTTGCTGTGAGAAGTCGCTACAACACGGTAAATAATTCCACTCCTTTTTAGCCATTACTTGGATATGGACATTGAATGGAACCATTATTATATATTAATTAAAACAATAGCAAATTGTTACCTATCTATTAGACTATTTCGATTGGCAAAAAGACACACGGAAAAAATGTCTGGGAGTATGCTGAGATTTTTAGGTATTTCTGTAGGTATTTTTGATCTGTTTATTTGTTATATTATATTTCAGAAACTATTTATTTTATTTTATTAATACTTGTTATTTTTCAGAGTGGTCAAGTGGTAAAATATGACCAGTATCTTACTGTATTATATTGGTATATATTTTAATATATCTTTATATACTCTAATATACTGGGGAAGCTCCACACAAAAGCTAGTGCTTTGCGACAGTACCTCCAGCTTAACATTATATATTATTTTGTAAGGTCTGTAATCGAGCATAAAAAGTAATATAAAATCATTATTACACTTGAAATGTTTAAGCTAAGGTGAAGTATAAACCTGTCATTTTTTTTCAGATATTTGGGAATTTGAAAATCGTTTTAACAAATGTTAACAACAAAATCTTTGCACAGTTGTTTATCATCGGTCATGTATTTAAGAAGCCTAATGACAGCAGGAAGGTATGATCAGCAGGAATAACATAAAACATATAAAATATGGGTTATATGCTTCATATATCTTCACTAATTATCATGTTTGTTCTTTTAATGCCTGTAGTTTGCCATTGAATATACCATTAAATCATGTATATTTTATTTTTACCCTTCTCAAATACCAGTTATTTATTTATTTTAAATACATTGCAAATCACAAACTAAACTAATATGTTAGTTTGTGATTTGTTTTCAGTGATTTTCATTATATTAAAAATAATATACATCTTCCGTTCGTTCTACACCATATAGTTAGTTGATCGGCACAGCTACACTCGCATGCTCAATTCATGGCCACGCGGACAGCGAGGTCCACATTTTTAGCGCTCTCTATTGCGGAACAGCTAAACAAATTATCTTGATATAATAGCCGAGCTCTGCATGAATTTTCTTCTGAAGTAAAATGTGTAACATTTTGTTAGTATTTTATTCATTTCTAAAAAACTACTTGACCAATTTCAAAAAAACTTAATACGGAAATGTAGTTCAAGTAATGGCACGTATACTAAAACTAGGCAATATGTAGAAATATAACTATATACTTGTATATTGGTAAAAGCATATACGATTTTTCCATGTATTGACTTTAATAATAATTTACAAATTGTAGAGCAATATTTCAAGTAATTAAAGTACCTTTCTATTAACTACAATGATACGGGAATTGATTGGTATATATTTTGAAAATATTACTTTGCTGTAACTTAAGATGTGTACAAAATAATTGATGCTTGTCGCCCCATAAGCAACACATTGTAACATATAATCGTGGTGGGGGGTATACCGCCTTCTTAAGGTAACAGTTATAAAATCATCTCAGCATAGGCTTAGAAAATATCTCAGTCAAGGCACTTATAAATTTTGTAACACAAGATGTTCGCTCTGGAATTTGTTGTTTCCATGCCACGTCAAATAAAAACAACTACTTTTCGACAGTTGTTTTCGGAAAGTAACTGTTGTAGATTCTTCGCGAGATATTATAATCTTTGAAATCTATTCGACTATACTATACAAATCCTACCTTCAACTGCAGAAGTGCCGAGGAGAAAAACGACGCCCACACATAGAGATAGTACCATTGTTACTATTTGCTACTATTGAGTGTTGCTAATCAGGGAATAGTATAAACCTACTTACTTTTACACACTTTTATAGGCCTACCACAGGCCATTAGGCTTTGTTTTATTTTAATGGACATACAACACAATAGACGTAATGCAAACTCAAATAGTTTATAGACTATTATGAATGCAAGATTTACCTTAAATAAAGATAACACACGCACATTTAAATCTCATATTACTCACAATACCTTCAAATATACTTTTTACATTACCTTTCTTGTTCCTAAACTGCAAACAAAATAAATAAATTAGAGACACCTTATAGATATATTATATTTTTACTTTCCGAAAAACAGCATTTATTATCATGAACAAATTTGAAATGCAAAAACTAATATTAAATCAGAATTGAAAAGAATTTATTCAAAAATATATATATATATATATATATATATATATATATATATATCAAAAATATTGTTGAAAATGGGAAGAAATGATGTCATACAATTACATTTGGAATGATAACTCTTTTATCTGGGAAGATGGCAAATTCAAAAATTCAAAATATTGAGGCTGCTGTCTTTAAATCACTCTTTCTACCATTTATTCCAAGACCAACATATATAAATGTATAATTAGCATGCTAATATTTGCTATGGGAACCTTTTGTAATTGTAATAAAATTACTATATGGTGCTTTGAAATACATGTGTTTGCCAGCATCCACACACATAGGAAAGTGTGACAAATATAGGAAATCATTAACAACGTTGTTTTACTCTTGAGAAGAAAGTAAGAGGCATCTAGGATATAACTCATTTTAAAATAATACAAATATTCTCAAATACTAGTTTAAAATTTAATTTGATGTGGCATCAGTCTATTATAGCTTCACTTCTAGTAGTCATAAACTCATGGATTTTAATAGCAAAAAAGTCTCAGTAGGTATCGCCTAAAGCTTAAAAACAGTGTTACAACACAATATAGGTAAGAGAGAGAGATTGAGAGATATTGAGTGGCAAGAACGGCAGACTAGAATGAATGATAGCTCTTACAACCCTGGCTACGTAGGGTGGCAAGTGAGTGGGAGACTCCCGAGTTACTTAGCCAGGGGTGAGTGGAGCAGGGAGGACAAGGTATGCATGGCAAGAGCGAGGTGTGGGTCAGACGAGAGAGGGAGGAAAGTGTGGATGGGTTTAGGGTACACCGCATGTGCGCTGTGTAGTAAGGGAAGCGACACGTGGTGGCACCTTAGCGAAGAATGTGAGGGTGTGAAAGCAGAGTGGGTGGGAGACTGCAGAAAGCTGAATGAATGGTTATGCGAAGATGGGCAAGGCGTGAAAATCTGCAGGAGGCTGACGTGGGAGAGGAAAGTGGCAAGGGAAAAGGGAGCGGCGATAGATGGGGGTAAGTAGTAATTTTTGGCGTAGTAGTACTTTTATTTATAGTGTATTTGTATTTTTATTTTATTTTATTTTTATTTTTGTATATTTTTGTTGAGTTTTGTGATGTGGAGGGGCAGTGAGGGAAATGCCAATAAAGGTCTTTTTTTTTTTAGTTATTTCTGTCTTTGTAATTTTTAAGTGTATGTCGAATTTATGTTTGCTGTCTATTGTCATACTTAGGTATTTAACCGTAGCTGTCGGGAGAACATTGATTCCATTAATGAAAATCGTTGGGGAGTTGTCTCGTATTTTGTGGTTTGTAATAATTAGTTGGCATTTAGTCGGGTTGGGCTCAAGTCTCCATTTATGGAACCATGTCAAAGTCTCGTCAGTGAGTGTATTGTGAGTAATCCGCTGATGGCGTCATCTAGTTTTTTCTTGTGGGTTATCAGTGCCGTGTCGTCCGTGTATTGTAGTATGTATCGGTTTAAGTTCATTTCGTTATCATCTGTTCTGTCAAATGCAATAGATGTTGTAAAGGAGGGGCGATAGTGGAGAGCCTTGTGCGAGTTCTTGTCCTGGAGAAAACTGTCTTGAGTGTTCGTTTCGGTCCATTCAGATTTAAGTCTCCCATTATGATCGCGTACCGATATAATGAAGTTTTGGTAAATATGTTGTTTTCGAGGTGTGAAGTTGGGTGAATGTAGGTTAGAAATGCCAACAAGATGCTTCAAGACAAGGACATGTGCGACGCGTTCGCGGCTTTCTCCCGGAAGGTGATGGGGAGAAAGTACGACGACGACTTGCGGGCCCCACAGACCGACTGACGAGGACGGACGACTGACCACTTCGTTCCCATTTTTTTCATTTACGTTCATACCCTACCCCGTTTCCATGTATACGAGACCGACTGACAGACTTACGTAGTACGGTCCGGGGGGCTTAGGAATGCCTACTAGGCGGTCAAGCCCCTCGTCGACAGAACCTGGGTTTTGGTTTAGTCGGTAGGCGCCCCTGCCAATACGCGGGGCGAATCCGACACTATCCATGCCTATCACCACATGTGGTGATAGTGTCTTTCGAAGATTCCACCCCAGCAAAAAAAAGGTTAGAAAAACGTGAATATGGTCATCTTGAAAATGCATTGTGAAAAGTAGACAATCATTTAGTGGATTTGATAGGCTGGGGGCGTTGGCCTTTTCAAGTTGGAGATGGGGCTGCAGTTGTACTAGGGCCTCTTCTCTTGCATTGTTTGTGCTCCAGTTTCTGTAGTTGGTGTTTGTATCTGTCTTTGTCTTTGTTTCAACTAGAAGGCATCCGTCTATGTCACTTGTTTCCATGAAATTGTAAATTAAGTGTTTTTTTTAAGGCATATCGATTAATATTATTATAAATCAATTCTATTTGAAGGGACCTCTACTATCGCTTTTACTCCCTGTCTGCAGTCTCCGTAGGGGATACTGCGTCTAAGTCGTCCAAGTGAAATATAGTCGGTTTCCAGAGAATGACAATACTTTGTCTATTCTGTATGTGTCAATAAATCTTGGTTTTATTTTTTTGATCAGTGCTTGTCTATCTATCGTTTTGGGCGATTTAGTGTTGTCGATATATGTGTTAATTATGTGGTCGTGGGTCGTAATTGGATTGTGAATGCGCGACTTGGAAGTTATTTCATCTTTGATTTCTGATGACTTTTTGTTGACTGGTTTTATTGGCCTGTTTGGAATTCCGGTGATAGGAGCTGTCGGTCGCATTTTACACCTGATGTTCCAGGCATTGTGTCCATAGACAACTAATTGTGTCCCATAGACAAGATAGATAGGAAACTTAATGTAGTCTTTTTAGAAACCAGTTTCTGCGCACTCTAATATCAGGGATGTGAAATAATTAGCTCAGCTCTGAACCCTTAAGTTATGATTCAGTGCTGAGCTAATTAATTCAAATAAATAATAGTATTTTAAAACAGTATTTAAAATATGATGAAATACTGTTTATTTAAATATCTCGATGTATTTTCAATTAAAATGTAATATACATCTGCGTTCTTAAATGATTTATATAAAATAAATGCAAGCATGTAGTATACTATTGAATGTTAAATGTTATAAAAAATACCATTTAAATACATCTCAATTTTCAATAAACTGGTTTTCATGATCAAATGCTACTCACTCTGAATATATAATTTATATTTGGGTATATAATAAAAGAACACAACATATAACTTAAAAATATAAACATTATAGTAGTCAATAGTAAAACATATTTATACATCCAGTATTATGAAAATATAATTATTAAAATAAACAGCACCTATATGAGTATTATCATTAATATTCTCAAACTAATAAATAAACTAGGCAGAGCATAGTAGCCTTTGTTATGTAGCTGTTAAGTTAATATTGGTTGAATTTACAATTACTACAAATCATCGGAAATACTTCATACTGTTTTTTAGAATGTTAAGGAATGTGCTGAGGTATTATTGCAACCTTGAACAACACACCTCGTAACCATTTTACTAAACAATAATTTATATATACAATGATGAACACACTTACTACAATTCATAATTACAAAATTGTCAAACCAACAAATCACTTCACAATACATTCCAAATATCTAATACAAGTTTTATATGTTAATAACTGAAATGCTATGTATATATAACAATAAACACTATAAAAAACACGATCAAACACCAAAACGTGTCAAACAACATGCGACAGAAAGACAGGTTAAGAAAATGTAGTGAGGAAGGGGTAGTGCCAACAATAATGTTTTTGAAAAAACCAACCTATTAAAATAAAATCTCCAAAGAGTTGCGCCATCTAATATTTGCGCCAAGAAAACTTGGCGGTTCAAGGTCATCCTATTAAGTTAAATAAAAAGTAATCAAATTATTATTTAACTAATCCTGTAAGGAACACCAAGGAAATTATGTACCGTATTTATAAATATACCACCTTAAATTATTTTTTAGCGGCATCTTCTTCGTTTTGTAATCAAAAACTATTGAAATCATTTTTTCCAAAATACAAAATTTGATAATTTTTATTTGGCTATCGACCGGTGTCCTTTCCGCCTTATACATAGAATGTTCATAACAATTACACTAATAATAAGTACAATACGATAATATATAAATTAAGTTAAACCAAAATCGTGGGTAAATTAAATGATGTTATATTATTTATAATAATGTTTTAGTGGGGTGCTGTCAAGTCGTTATTCTTGTCTTACGTTCTAAGCACAACGGCGAAATAATGGACAAGTTTTCGTCTTTGTATTTAAATTCTTAACTTGCAATGTCTTTCGTTAATTTCGGGAGCTTAATCATGGATTACAGGGTTTCATTGGAAATATTGTGTAGAAGGTTATTAAATTTCTGATTTTTGTAATTAATCTCAAACATTTTCTCTCGGCAACGTGAATTATTTTGTCTAGCCCTGAAACATTTATTATACAATTATAACACTGATAACACCGTAAATTAATTTGAATGTTATTACACTTACTTGCATCACCACGTCTACAGCTGACACAGCTCCCAAACGTCACTTTAGGGTAATATAGTAGCAACCCATTGCGTACCGTTCGACACGTTTGCGTGCAATTATCAACACATCCTCTAACAGTCCTACATTCCTTACCAACATGCACATAAGCCGAATAACAAGCAGCAGCACGACACGCCACAACATTAGAGTCCGTACCAACCCAACTACACCCATGACACTCGTAGCAATAAAACGGCTCTTGCAGTACATCGCGATTGCAAAAATCACCCTGGCAACTGTTGCAATAAATAGCACTTTCTTTAAATATCACCTGACAGAAGTTCGTACAGTTGGTGTTTGATTTATAACATCCTCGAATATTCCTCCAGCCCCTTTCGTTCCCAAAAACAGTTACCGAATAGCAACAATTGCTCTACATTTGAATTTAGATTTATACATAAGTTATATCCCTTACTATTAGTTACATATGTAAGGATGATTACATAAAATAAATACTTAAACATACGAATTATTATTCAAACAGACGGCACGGTGAATTAATTCATTTGGTTGCTGTCACTTGAGTGACGTTAAATTTTTTTTATGGCTAGTGCAATTTATTTGACAGACTCCAAAAATAATATGGTTCAACCAACCCGTCTCACAGCCGGCATTGGACACGAGGGTTCAAGCTATATAGCGGTAAAATTATATACCAGATTTTTCAGAAGTTTTCTCTAACGTTAAAGTAAATACCGGGTGAATAAAATCTGCATATTCTCTATATACACATTAGCTAGATTAGCAAATCTTAGCGAGGAAATTTCATGGTTTTTATATACCAAGTTAAAGATAGTTTCATATTCTTTAAGACAATTGAGAACAAAATTAGAATTGTTTTCAATTTTTATTGTAGAATCGTCATGCCTTGTATTAATTTATAATTTATAATTTATAATTTATAATTTATAATTTATAATTTATAATTTATAATTTATAATTTATAATTTATAATTTATAATTTATAATTTATAATTTATAATTTATAATTTATAATTTATAATTTATAATTTATAATTTATAATTTATAATTTATAATTTATAATTTATAATTTATAATTTATAATTTATAATTTATAATTTATAATTTATAATTTATAATTTATAATTTATAATTTATAATTTATAATTTATAATTTATAATTTATAATTTATAATTTATAATTTATAATTTATAATTTATAATTTATAATTTATAATTTATAATTTATAATTTATAATTTATAATTTATAATTTATAATTTATAATTTATAATTTATAATTTATAATTTATAATTTATAATTTATAATTTATAATTTATAATTTATAATTTATAATTTATAATTTATAATTTATAATTTATAATTTATAATTTATAATTTATAATTTATAATTTATAATTTATAATTTATAATTTATAATTTATAATTTATAATTTATAATTTATAATTTATAATTTATAATTTATAATTTATAATTTATAATTTATAATTTATAATTTATAATTTATAATTTATAATTTATAATTTATAATTTATAATTTATAATTTATAATTTATAATTTATAATTTATAATTTATAATTTATAATTTATAATTTATAATTTATAATTTATAATTTATAATTTATAATTTATAATTTATAATTTATAATTTATAATTTATAATTTATAATTTATAATTTATAATTTATAATTTATAATTTATAATTTATAATTTATAATTTATAATTTATAATTTATAATTTATAATTTATAATTTATAATTTATAATTTATAATTTATAATTTATAATTTATAATTTATAATTTATAATTTATAATTTATAATTTATAATTTATAATTTATAATTTATAATTTATAATTTATAATTTATAATTTATAATTTATAATTTATAATTTATAATTTATAATTTATAATTTATAATTTATAATTTATAATTTATAATTTATAATTTATAATTTATAATTTATAATTTATAATTTATAATTTATAATTTATAATTTATAATTTATAATTTATAATTTATAATTTATAATTTATAATTTATAATTTATAATTTATAATTTATAATTTATAATTTATAATTTATAATTTATAATTTATAATTTATAATTTATAATTTATAATTTATAATTTATAATTTATAATTTATAATTTATAATTTATAATTTATAATTTATAATTTATAATTTATAATTTATAATTTATAATTTATAATTTATAATTTATAATTTATAATTTATAATTTATAATTTATAATTTATAATTTATAATTTATAATTTATAATTTATAATTTATAATTTATAATTTATAATTTATAATTTATAATTTATAATTTATAATTTATAATTTATAATTTATAATTTATAATTTATAATTTATAATTTATAATTTATAATTTATAATTTATAATTTATAATTTATAATTTATAATTTATAATTTATAATTTATAATTTATAATTTATAATTTATAATTTATAATTTATAATTTATAATTTATAATTTATAATTTATAATTTATAATTTATAATTTATAATTTATAATTTATAATTTATAATTTATAATTTATAATTTATAATTTATAATTTATAATTTATAATTTATAATTTATAATTTATAATTTATAATTTATAATTTATAATTTATAATTTATAATTTATAATTTATAATTTATAATTTATAATTTATAATTTATAATTTATAATTTATAATTTATAATTTATAATTTATAATTTATAATTTATAATTTATAATTTATAATTTATAATTTATAATTTATAATTTATAATTTATAATTTATAATTTATAATTTATAATTTATAATTTATAATTTATAATTTATAATTTATAATTTATAATTTATAATTTATAATTTATAATTTATAATTTATAATTTATAATTTATAATTTATAATTTATAATTTATAATTTATAATTTATAATTTATAATATTCTTAATGTTTTTATAGTTATTTCTTTATAATAGTTAGATAAATTATCATTTTTATTTATATATATTTAATATCTGTTGATGTAGTTAGATAAACTAATAGTTTTTGTTTTGTATTTTAAATGTTTTAATAAACGATTGTTTAAAATGCAACTACTACTACTACTACCTCTTTTATTCGCAATTTACCATTTTGTTATGTCAGATTCACGCTCCCAATGTCAAGACCTTTCATTTGATACGTCACATGCCCCATATTTACCCAGCAGGAAGCCAACTCGTGTCACAAGGGCCTTAGACCCAAAATAACCTCAAATTCGTGCTCCTCGCGTCGAGCGCTTTCATTTGAGTACAAACATGACATTTGGAAGACCGGAAGTTGATATTTGTCGATTTCTAACATTTTTTATTTCGACCGGAAGTGGTCATTTTGGATTTTTTGACAGCCCACGTAAAGCAGCCGCCATCTTGGATTTTTATTTTTATTTTTTGATCACCGTGTATATTGTAACTGCCGCCATCTTGGATTTTTAATTTGATCACCCTGTATATTTAAATTTGAATTCCCCGCCGCCATCTTGGATGCAGGCAACCAAATTTACAATTGTAGTTCCACCATTCACCGCTAGGTGGCGCTTTTAGTTCCAACGTTCACCGCTAGGTGGTGTGTATATGTGTATATATGGTTGCATGCTTGTGCTCTGCTCCTCTGCTCCTCTGAGCCAGAACCCGGCTCCTTCCTCTACTAATCATTACCAAAAAATATCCTACTGGGAATGGATTGTTTGAAAAAAAAATAGAGCCGTTATAAATTGTGAGTCGGGTACGGTGATCTTCACACTGTTCCATCAACGCACCGTCTCCGAGAATTCTACGGTCGGGTGAAGAGGGGTACAGATTTCGAATCGGCGCTATACAATAGAGATACACTCTGGTACAAAAATATTGCTCCATAAGAGTCCATGTACGCGTGTAATATAAAGCGTGAAACTGATAAATGTGTCATCGACACTTGAGATGGTGGGGTCTGTGATGCTAAACGATTATAATTTTAAATGGGCACCCTTGTTTATTACTAGGACTGGTCGCAGGGTTGCGTTAATGCACTATGAGTTCTTAGACAAACGTCGACCAGAACACAAGTTATTGAAGATTATATCACTCGATATACTATTTAATATTTTTTTAGTTTATATAATTTGCAATTCGAACACAAACAATAGATTGTTTTTCCACACGATTACAATACTTCGTATGATATATTTTTAAAATTTTCATGAGGTTGATATGCTAATATATTTGTAATATTTAATTCTGTATTCTTTATTACTTTAACATACGATGTATGTATAAAGTATTGTAATCGTGCAGTAAACTAAATATCATCTATGGAATATATCCGTCTATCGTCTCTAATAAATGTTTCCGTCAAGTTTTCGGAAAAAGAGTTTTGCATGTGGCTATTACATGATGTAACTGCGTCTTGATTAGTTTTTCATAGAAATCGGCGGAGGGAACGTCCATGATTACCTACGATGATTTTCCGATTTAAAAAAAGTAACACTACGTTTACAAAATTGTGTACAGTCTTGTTTATTATTTCGAGTATTTTATTAGACGTGGAAACAATTGTATCACTTAACACAAATGACATTATTTTTTAAATTTTATTTAAAAAAACAATATTTAAACCATTTACATGCATAAGATGTACAGGTCACATGAGATTTATATATATATATATATATATATATATATATATATATATATATATATATATATATATATTGTCGATATGTTTAACAAAAGTACGATACCTGAACGACGTGCGCAGTTACAGATTTGAAATCAATTTATTCATAAATAAAAATGTGCCGACGTCGATTTACATAAATACAAAATCTTCTCCTTTTTAAAACAATTCTAATGTGACTTACGCCACTTTCATTCTCACAGGCTCATATATTTTTGAAATATTGACACATTTCTGTATGAGATACAATTATTTTTTTACAAGAATTTTGACCATAATTTCGGAAACCTAGCTGTATTTTTTTCTTCAAAATCAAACCGGATCAAATTTTGTTTTATAAGATTAAGTACTCCATCCGGAAATGGTGTATAAATGATCAGGGGAAATAATATCCGCCGAAATAAAATAATAATTCGCACGATTCCAATACTATGCATAGTTGTATTATAAGGTAATAATAAGTCGTACAGTATATATTAAATAGTTTTACTGTACAGTTACTTAGGGCGCCAGATGAACAATACAATAGTATAGTCGCTAAATTTCTTGGCGGAAAACGGATTAACTTCTCTCTACGAAGATCATATCAAGGGCGATATTCAGCTGCTGTTCTTCCATTCAACACAAAAACTCCGCATTCTGTATTACATAGAACAATGGCTGGAAATACTCCTCCAGAATATGTTAGGAAAATGGAAAATTCAAGAAAACGCAAAAGAGCGTAAATTATATTTGAAACCCAGTAAAAATTCTAGAGATTTTCATTAAAAAACCTAGAAGAGTTATGGAGAAAGTTGTCAAAAACCAGATATGGACCATATTACATTTGAGGAAGAAAAACAATTGTTGTTGGCTTCTTTGCAGCGCACACTGGAAGATTGCCAAGAACTAGAACGAGCTACAGTTATTCAATCAGAAAGTGGTGTATGGTTAGAAGTGAGAAGAAAATTGCTGAGTGCTTCAAATATCTGCAAAATATTTAATAGGCGTACTACTAAATGTGCAAAATTGGTAAACTAACTGTTATATTCTTCCGCGCATTTAAATGTAGCTTCCCTAAAACATGCATGAGAAAAACAACATATAGCCTTGGAGGAATTAGTTATTCAGGAAAATATTAAATTTGAACCGTCTGGTCTCCACGTTCGGCCGGATTTATTTTACATGGGTGCTGCACGGGATGGACTAATAGGAGAAGACACAATAGTTGAAGTAAAATGTCCATATTCGGCGTACAACATTGATCCCAACGAAGCTATTAAAAATAATAAAATTCAAAACGTAATTACAAAGTGTAATTGGTACTATAAGATTCAAGGTCAACTACACATTACTAATAGAGATAAATATTTATTTGCATTCTGGCCTGGAAGTGAATTTCCTCTCAATGCCATATGTGTTTTAAGCAATACTCAGTTTTGGGGACGCATATGGAGCAACAAATTAATTTTTTGTTACTTCGATTGTTTGCTTCCCGAGCTGGTCGATCCAAGTAGCATGGATATAAAAGAGCCAGGATATTTTTTTAGGGACAATAAGAAAAAAGAAACAATAAAAGGTATGGTTATATATGCATATTTGCTTGAGTTATTGTTATTAATTTTCAATAAAAATTAATAACTTTGTTGTATTTGTAATTTAATTCTATTAATTGAAAATAAGAATGAATATTAAAATCATTTTACTTTAAACGTTAACGTTATTGTGTGTAATTTAATAATTACTATATATTAATATCGAAAATTTATTTAAATAGAGAGACGGTCATATAAACTTATTATAATTCGTTTGTATATATTTCTTATATTCGGCGTAGGCGCATCGTATCACATGTACGTGCTCTTATACCAAATACTAAGCGACTATATTGAGAATTTTTTCGCTTGAGTGTACAGCGACGAAAATCACGCTAGGAGGCGCTTGTCTACGGCATAAAAATATCGAGTATGAAATAAAATGATCGCATATGGTTTCCAATTTTCCGGCGTTATTTGGAATCCGATTTTAATTCCAAAGACATATTCTGAAACCTCATTAAATTATCTTTGATTCGGTCGGGAGAATTTTTTTAATTTATTTTTTTCATGTAGTTATTGCATATCAAATATTGTCTATGTTTATTCTCTCATAACTTTATTTTGAAATTATGTATCCAAAATCGGCCCGACCGGATCAAAGATACATCTTTCTTCTTTAAAATAATACCTCATTTATAATTTTATTCCAATAATTAACTTCAATACGCTTGCTACCATAAGACTACTTTTTCCGTTAATATCGACCGTTGATGGAACGCTCTTCAGCCAACTAGATAAGAAAATGCCGATTAGTACATTAAATAATGCCTTGCCTTCGCTAGGTGTAGGTCAGGAATTATCGCGCGTAAGTGATGTCCGCTTAACAGATGTTTCGAAATTCGAGTCGGTAATAGATAAGAAAACAGAAAATTGTGAATGTAATGAGTGGGATGAACTTTCGAGTAGTATAGCGTTACAATCCACAGAATTGGATAATATTTATGTTACGGCCGGAGACGATATTAGGGTACCTGCAGGTGCGACAGTAAGTCTCGCATATAGCATTATTGGAACAAAAGACCGAGACTTGCGAAATGGCTATTTTAGATTTGAAAATAACCAAAAATTTCTCTATAAGAATAATTTAGATATTATTGATATAGACGAAACTACTGTAAAAATAAAAAACTGGGGGAACATGGAGAGAACGGTATTTTTCGGGACTAAGTTAGGTTCAGTTTTAAGAAATAATGAGATGGTCTGTGAGGAGGGGGAAGAAGAAGTATTATTAGTAGAATCGGAAGTGGAACCGGCAACGCGAATTCAAAATAAAAATTTAAGTTCGGAAGAGTTGGAAGAATTAATTAAGCTAACAAATGAGTATGCCGATATCTTATCGTATGATACTTTTAAGTTAGGCTTAACAACCGCAATTGAACATTCTATCGACACCGGTGACGCGATTCCGGTTAAGCAACGACCATACCGTGTATCTCAGGCGGAACGTGAAATTATCGAGCAACAAGTCAAGGATTTATTAAAGATGAACATAATTCGTCCATCAAATAGTCCATGGGCCGCCCCGATCATTCTAATTAAAAAGAAAGACAAATCCTATCGAATGTGTGTAGATTACAGAAAATTAAACTCGGTCACGCAGAAGTCTTGTTACCCGTTACCCTTGATAGATGATTTATTCTCATATTTAGGCAAGTCGCGGTATTATAGTACACTTGATTTAAATTCGGGATATTACCTTGGGATTCGAGAATCCGATAAATGTAAGAGTGCGTTCGTAATTCCACACCCAGGCGGACAGTATGAATTTAATAGACTTAGCTTTGGAATGGCCAATGGTCCCGCTTGCTTTCAGAGATTAACGGATAACTTACTAAAAGAATTAAAATGGAAGGAAGTAGTAGTATTTCTGGACGATATAATTGTATTCAGTGCTACCTTTCAGGAACATATCCGTCGTTTAAGAAACGTATTCCAACGCATCAGGGAAGCCGGTTTAACTCTTAGCGGGAAGAAATGTTCATTTGTTCAAAACGAAATTAATGTTCTAGGATTTAAGATATCGGGCAACGGAATTTTGCCCAACCCAGAGAATGTGCAAGCTATTCACAATTTCCCAATACCCCATAACGTTAAGGAGGTACAAAGTTTTTTAGGTATTTGTAATTATTTTCGGAGATTTATTTTAAATTATTCATCCATTGCTAGTCCGTTGCATCAATTAACAACAAAAAATAATAAATTTTTGTGGAGTGATTCAGTTAATGACGCGTTTGAAACATTGAAGTATAAATTGAGCAATTCGCCGGTATTATCTCACTATTCGCCTAATTCAGAGACCGAGATCCATGTAGATGCTAGCGGCGTCGGAATCGGTGCAATATTATTGCAAAAGAGTCCAGCCGATGATCAATTTCACCCGGTTAATTATTTATCAAGAACCTTAACTATTAACGAAAAAAAATACTCAATAACGGAAAAAGAATGCTTGAGTGCCGTCTGGGCCATAACAAAATGGCGTACGTATTTATGGGGTTTGCCAAATTTTACGGTAGTCACGGAAAAAAAAAAAAAAAAAAGAAACTCTCTCTCTTGTTTCATCGTCTGCCTGGCCGAGGATAGTAACTCGACCATGGCGATGCCCGGGTAAGTCTAGTAGTTATTTGTATTTTGTATTGTAATAGTATTTAAGGCCCATGTTGCGGGTAGATATATATCAATAAATACACGATACCAATGCTCTTACACCCCCCTATCCGCGACATATATATATATATATATATATATATATATATATATATATATATATATATGTATGTATGTATGTATGTATGTATGTCTGTCTGTCTGTCTGTCTGTCTGTGAACAAAATTCTGGGAAAACGACACAGATTGTGACCAAATTTGGCAAATATCTGCGAACACTATCCAGGACGATCCAGTGAAAATTTGAGCACAAACGGTTCACTAACAGCGAAGGAACCACAATCAACACGACGCGCGGAGCATAATTAGGCGCTGTGCCGGACCAGTTAACGCGCACGGTGGGAAAACGGTACAACAGATCGCGACCAAATTTGGAAATTGGGTGAGAGCCCGCGCTTCGGCGACCCTGTGATACTTTGAGCAAAATCGGTTCACGAAAACAGAAGATTTCTCAATAATAGCGATTTCCTATTGCGCATATCACAAATAACTAAAGTAAGATAATCCGGAAACAGGTTACTAAATTGATTTTTTGAAAAAGATTCCTAGAAAACAACAACGAGAAAGTTAAAGGAGAGTATCTATGACAGTGACTAACATATATAACATATTTTGGCTTAATTTTACAAATGAAAATATATAATTGGAATTTTAGCTACAATATAGGAAACAAATATTTCGGATATTATTGCAAACATTATAGTGAGCAATATTTCTGTGGGAGCAAAATAATATTAAAATTGTATGTGAAATGCTCAAATTGCCGTTGATTATTACTTTCCAAATACAGTATGATGTATAAGTGTGTGTGTGTGCCTGGATTTGTGGTCACCTGTGAACAAAATTCCCGAAAAACGGCTGAATGGATCGCGACCAAATTTGAAAATCGGCTGGGGTTATACAGTGAAAATTTGAGCAAATTCGGTCCATAACAGAGACAGTAACAGTTGTGTGTTGGTCACACCAGATATTTTTCAATGGTTTTAATTCCCTAGCTTGACTTGACCACTAATATCAATACCATTATGTCAACTGTGCCCATCACCTATTATCAAGTAATACAAGTTGTCATCTGTTCCACATTTTATAACTAATGGTTGTGGCGGATGGTAACTTTTTTATTTGTGTATGCCACTTTGATGATAATTCATTCACTAATACTTTGAAAACACGTCTACGCTTTCTAGCAACTCCTACTTTATTTAATACAGGATATTTGGACAATGCTGCTACTCAAAATTTAGTATTACATGGACATTTTGAGGGAAATAATAATATAGATCAGTCTTCTACAACATTTATTGAATCAAATTCAGATAGCCCTGCAGTACTTTATTCTCTTACATGTAAGAGAATAAAGCTTTCTAGTATTGAGTCAGATCATAATTATAGTTTACATATTTCGAAGGTCCTTAATGTGAAATACAGTAAGGCAACAGCTGTTAAATCAGCCAAGCATAAATTTCTAGCCACTAAGGGCAAATATAAATTATCTAGGCAGCAACGTAAGTGCAGAAACTTCAAGTTTGTAAACTTCAGAAGAAATTAGCAATTTGTAGGCAAAATGTATCAACTTTTTCACATTTAAAGGACCTTAAACACTTTAGTACAATAGGTGTAATATTTCTTGAAGCACTGGTTAGAAATGTCAGTAAGAACCATCCAACATGGTCATTTCAGGAAAAGGCTCTTTCTTTGGCTATTTATAAAAGAGGTCCACAATGCTATACATTTTTGGAAAGCTTTCTTACCCTTCCATCAAAGGCAACCTTGCAGAGGGTATTAAGAGCTGTTCCTTTTCATACCGGGATAAATGAATGTTTATTTGATAAATTACAATCAAGAGCTGAAAATTGATAGGCATTGCATTTTATTTTTTGATGAAATGTCTATTTCTACTGGTTTTACTTCTTCTCTTCTCTGCTAGTGATCAAGTTTTTGGATATGTTGATTTGGGTACATTAGGTAGGCGCAATGAAGCTGCCAACCATGCATTAGTATTTATTGTTAAGGGGATTAATAATTCTTGGAAACCAGTAGCGTATTATTTCACAAAGGATGTCATCAGAACTGATAGTTTAAGGGTTTTGCTAAAAAAATTAATTTCAAAATTACATTTGTGTGGACTCAAAGTTATTAGTACTGTATGTGACCAAGGTAGTACTAATCGTGCTGCAGTGTCACAATTAATTTCAGACTCAAGAAATATTACATCTGATGTTTCTTTCTGTGTAAATGAGCATATAGTGATCCTATTGACAATTTATTTGGCAAAATACGACAATCAGGGGCGGGTAATACCAATCCAAATTGTACTCAATTCATTTCTTCTTTAAAGAGTACAATTTTGAATGGTTTAGTGGCTCCACACTCAAGGGGATCAAATTGTGCAGACGATTCTGGTAAAATTTTAGAAAATTTCCAAAAAGTTTTAGTTCCTGAAAACAGAATTGAAGTTATTACTATTAATGAGTTGTAGCATTTCCAAATTCCTATTGTTTCTTCGAATGATTATTCTTATGCAAATTTTGACACACAAGCAGTTGCTTATGTTTATGGTTACCTCGTGAGGAACCTGGATATATCAAATTGCCAAAGTTGCCAGCAATCTTTATTATCTGATAATTTGGAACTCCACCACATATTTATAATGTTCAAAGAACTTGATGATTTAAAGCGCCTAAATTATGTTTCGAGGGATTTATTACATTTTTTAATTAACATTAATGATTGCATAGAACTAATTTTAAAGGACTATGGATACATTAAAAATTTACTTCAAAAAATTTTAATGGTTTTAATGAAAATTAACTTTTCTTGGTTTAAATGTACTGACCATTACGAAGATATTCACACCAAATTTTTAGATATAGCAGCACCCTTTATTATCAAAAAATATTTCAATAACTTACATAAACATTTGCAAGAATCAAAATCAAAACGTCGCCGCGAATAGTATTCATTTCTAACACAATTCGTTTGTATTTTAGATTTTTTTTAAATTTAAGGTTTCATTTAGAATTTATTATTTATTTATAATCAATATTATTTTCATTCTGTGATTTTTTCTGTGATTTAGAATTATGTATAATTTATTATTATTTATATTAATTAGTTTTAATTTCTGTGATATAGAATTAAATATTATTTTGAAAATCTCTTTTATTAGGTTTCCTGATATAGAGTATATTATTCCTGCAAATTCATTGTATTTTAAATATTATATGTATTTAAATGCTAATGACGTTGCAAACAGATCATATTCGTCATTAGTTATCATAGAATATTGGTGGCATCAATAGACCTCCGGAAGGGTGGTGATTTGTAAGTAAGAACTCATAAACTACAGTACCATGTACACAAAACAATAGCTTTGAATCCATCCATTGTATATTTGTTGAAAATGTTAGGCAATATTGACCCCAATGTCGGTCGCCTAAAATGTGTTGTATATAAATTACATAAAACCTTGATGGCCTTATATTATTTATATGATCCGTTCACACAAGTGGTTCTATTTCAATTAAATATTTATTCCGTCTGTTATGGTCTGACAGTTCAATAACTTCAAATTTTGACGGCGGGCAAAGTTTATTTCACATAGTAATAGTGGTAATAGAAGACCACGCTCGTTCACATAACAAAAGTGAAAGAGATAGGGACAACATCGCATTTACAGGAATATATGTCTTTTATATTCTAGTAAACCCATAATTTACGAACAATGTCGACAAAATTAAACGATACAAAAGTCAAGAACTGGAATACACCAATAATTCAGGCAAAATGTTTGCGCTTGGCGAGATTTAATTTTTATTTGGCGCCCTCTCTTTGGATATGGACACAGTGCGGGCAGCTATTTTTATAAAGATTACCGACTATAGCTCACTGTAAATATTTATTAACCATTGCATTCACATGTTGTGTATGGATACGCACCATTCATCTTCACGAAGCCTCTATCATTGTGGATTTCTGTACTAATACGTCCTACAATACGTGTTACATGGATCAGTCTCAATATTAGGCTTTGAAATACATTCTACATTTTCAAAAACATTCATTTTCGCGGATGTCTACAGAGGGTGTTTTTTTACCGAGGGACTATGGACATTCTCACCTAGACTACGGAATACGTGCATCATTATTCTTTTGCATACGCATTTTTGCAATTCAATGTATGTTCTAGTTAAAGGGAACGGTGCGTATTTCTTATACGCATTTCGCGTATGCTATTACATGTGCATCACAAGTTGCTTAAAACCAAAACACCAACCTTAAGATGCGACAAATTTCGCTAATTCCGCGCTCGATATACGCCACGCCCGCTGATGTCACGCTGACGTCATTTATATTATTGATTATTTGTGATATGCGCAATAGGAAATCGCTATTATTGAGCAATCTTCTGTTTTAGTGAACCGATATTGCTCAAATTTTCACGGGGTCGCCGGCCTCTCACCCGATTTCCGAATTTGGTCGTGATCTGTTGTTCCGTTTTCTCACCGTGGGCGTTAAATGGTCTGGCACAGCGCCTAATTATGTTCCGCGCGTCGTGTTGATTGTGATTTCTTCGCTGTTAGTGAACCGATTGTGCTCAAATTTTCACTGGATAGTGTCCGCAGATATTTGCCAAATTTGGTCGCAATCGCATATTTCCACAATCTTAGTTTGAAAACATGAACACGTTTTCGGTAAAACAATACCTTTCTTTACATCAGTGATGTATTCGGAAAGTAATAATAGACGTAATGGCTTCAGGAAAAAATATATTAGTGTAGTGCTCAATTGTATTCATATGATTACATTATTGGTGTTATTCGCCAAAATATCTTAGAAATAGACATTTTAAAAGGAGAAAGAGATTAGATCAGCTTTTAATAGTAATGTTGAAGCAGTTGGTAACTTTTATATTTGTGTAGACCACTTATTGATAATTCATTCACTAATAGTTTGAAAATGTGTCTACACTTTCTAGCCAATTCTACTTTGTGCAATACAGCATGTTTGGACAATGCTGCTACTCAAAATTTAGTATTACATGGACATTTTGAAGGAAATAATAATATAGCTCAGTCTTCTGCAACATTTATTTAATCAGACTGAGATAGCCCTGCTGTACCATGTAAGCGAATAAAACATCATAATTATAGTTTACCAATTTCTAAAGTCCTTAATGTGAAATCCCATAAGGCAACAGCTGTTAAATCAGTCAAGCCTAAATGTCTAGTCACTAATAACAAATATAAATTAAAAGGCAGCAACGTAAGTGCAGAAATTTACAATCTCAAATTTGTAAACTTCAAAAGATATTAGCAGTTTGTATACAAAATTTATCAACTTTTTCACAATAGTATAAATTTCGAATTTAATTCCTTGTATTTTAGAATTTTTTATTTAAGAATTCATTTCAAATTTATACTTATTTATTTATTATTAATATTATTATCATTCTGTGATTGAGTATAATTTATTATTATTTATTTTAGTTTTTATTGTCCCTAATTTAGAATTAAATATTATTTTGAAATTCTCAAATGTAAGAGGCAGACGAAAGTCAATGTCATATGTATGTGTTTTATTTCAGCGGTAATGTATCTTCTACTCCTATATGGATGGCGTATCCTAAACTAATGGCGATTTTAGAGGTTATATTTGTGATAATATTGCATTTGAATTAATGATATCTATATAATAATTATATATATTTTAACCTTAAATGTGTTTATATGTGTTTTCCTTCCTAATTCATTAATTCAAATGCAATATTATCACAAATATAACCTCTAAAATCGCCATTAGTTTAGGATACGCCATCCGGGAGTTGCGAGCGGCGCCCTAAGGTGTTGCCAGAATTTAACATTTTTTAGAAGCTGTGAAAGTTGACCCGAAATCCATGTGTTACCGTTTCGGCGAACATGCCGCTTACCCCTGCTGAGTAGGGTAGGAAAAAAACCGGGCTGCGTGCGCCTCTTCAGCGGATGCTAAGTGTAGGGGGGCCGTTCGCCACCTATAAATAACGTGCACGCACCCCTAAACGGCAGAAATACTGAGTTGAGAGTTGTGTTTTCTCCTGAGCCCAGCTGACCAGCCAAGCCACCGGAGGATGCTGACAACCCCACCGAAAAATAGTAAGTGGAATATTTTATTAAGTGCATGCTTATCAAACCTCCACCAAGGACTTCGAGATTCCACTCGACAGCTCCAGGGAAGAGAAATAGTGATAGCAAATAATTTTACCATGCCCCAGAATGCCCCCTTGTCCCTCAATCCCCCCGCGCAATTTCCCCCAGGCCCCGATTCACCTGAAGACGGGTCATTCATCAGCACTTTAGTAGGCCTTCCGCCGAAACAGGTGCGACCAAACCCACCGTAGACCGCTTCCAAGAAGCCAATGCTGGTCGGTAATTACTCAATTACCGATAGGCCGTCTTCTGGGAAGCGCAAGAAGGAGGAATTCCCCCCGTTGCCATCAATTGTGCCCCACATTGATGAAGTGCTCACCTCGCACCCACCCCCTCCTAAGCATGTAAATGCGACGGAAGCCCCCCGCCCCCGAAGCCCCTATCGATGAGCCCATGCTCACGGACCATCCGGATGTCAAACGGAAGGCATCCGATGACTCCGCCGCCTCAGAGGAAACATGGTCTTTCGATTGGCTGGTGAATTTCTCGTGAAGGTTTCACGCAAAAATGACAAGAGAGCAAAGGCAAACTCACCAGCCGCTGCTCTCCCCTCAATCCCTCCATCCTCTCAAAACAATTCCGTGGCCCCTCCTGCCAAGGAAAAAGCACCTCCCCCAGTAATCCTGCACGCGAAGGAGAACTACGGTGCGATCGTCCGCGAAATTCGCGCCCGCAAGATTTCGCAGTCAACACTGCCGAAGGAGCCCGGTTTCACCCGGAGACTCCAAACGATTTCAGACGCCTCACGTCGTACCTATCCGAGCGTGGCGCGAAATACCACACATACACCCTCCCGGAAGAGAGGGTGCTACGTGTGGTGGTCCACGGTATCCCTGAAACCGTCACTGACGACGACATCCTCCTTGATCTCAAAGATCAAGGTTTCCCTGCCATCTCGGTCCACCGAATGGGCCAAAAAGCGAGGCAAAAGCTGTTTCCCATGATGATGGTAGTGCTGCCATTGACCCCAGTAGGGAGAGAATACTTCAAGCTGGAGAACATATGGGGTTTCCATCGTGTAACGGTGGAACACAAACGCAAGTCCCCCCTGATTGGAAAATGCCTCCGATGCCAAAAATTTGGGCACTCCTCCTCAAATTGTTACCTCCAGTTTAAATGCGCCGACGAACACCCATCAGAGTGTACGACAACACGCGAAAATGCGCCAATTGTGGTAATAACCACACAGCCAACTACCGCGGCTGCCCCAAAGTCCCCAAGCCAAGCCACACGGGGCATTCATACGCCCACGCCGCTACCCAACTTGCGCCCATCGCGCCTCGGCCTTCCTGTCCCTAAAGCACCCGCCGCCTCTAAGGCGTCCACCGCTCCTGCGGCCCAAACCTCGTCAGCCCTTAAGGCACCCGCCACATCTATTGCTTCCATTGACCCAATCGCGGAGAAAAAAGATAATTCAATGAGCTAATCGATTCCAAGATTAGCCAGGGGGTCTCTGTCGCCGCACAAGACTCGCTGACTAACTTGATGATCAAGTTCATGACAATAATAGCCGCCGGACCTTAAAATGCCTGCACACCAGAGCACTTTGGCCTCACCATTCAAGTTAGCGTTCTGGAATGCAGACGGATTAAAGTCCGATAAACATGAATTAGAAGATTTCGTAGTCCAGCATGACATCGACATCATCTTGGTCTGCGAAACTCATCTCCGCCCTAGTGAAAGTTGTAAAATTCCGGGTTACAATCTTTTTAGAAGGTATAGATTAGGTGCACCAAAAGGGGACACAGCAATATATGCAATAAATAAGCAGCAAGACTTAGCAAGAGCTGTTAGTAAATCCCGAGTCATATTGGAATTTTTTAGAATGGATATAAATAAAAATATTGAAAAGCAATTTTGTTTTGTTTCTCATTTATACACTGTATATTGTGTTGTAACACTGTTTTTAAGCTTTAGGCGATACCTACTGAGACTTTTTTGCTATTAAAATCCATGAGTTTATGACTACTAGAAGTGAAGCTATAATAGACTGATGCCACATCAAATTAAATTTTAAACTAGTATTTGAGAATATTTGTATTATTTTAAAATGAGTTATATCCTAGATGCCTCTTACTTTCTTCTCAAGAGTAAAACAACGTTGTTAATGATTTCCTATATTTGTCACACTTTCCTATGTGTGTGGATGCTGGCAAACACATGTATTTCAAAGCACCATATAGTAATTTTATTACAATTACAAAAGGTTCCCATAGCAAATATTAGCATGCTAATTATACATTTATATATGTTGGTCTTGGAATAAATGGTAGAAAGAGTGATTTAAAGACAGCAGCCTCAATATTTTGAATTTTTGAATTTGCCATCTTCCCAGATAAAAGAGTTATCATTCCAAATGTAATTGTATGACATCATTTCTTCCCATTTTCAACAATATTTTTGATATATATATATATATATATATATTTTGAATAAATTCTTTTCAATTCTGATTTAATATTAGTTTTTGCATTTCAAATTTGTTCATGATAATAAATGCTGTTTTTCGGAAAGTAAAAATATAATATATCTATAAGGTGTCTCTAATTTATTTATTTTGTTTGCAGTTTAGGAACAAGAAAGGTAATGTAAAAAGTATATTTGAAGGTATTGTGAGTAATATGAGATTTAAATGTGCGTGTGTTATCTTTATTTAAGGTAAATCTTGCATTCATAATAGTCTATAAACTATTTGAGTTTGCATTACGTCTATTGTGTTGTATGTCCATTAAAATAAAACAAAGCCTAATGGCCTGTGGTAGGCCTATAAAAGTGTGTAAAAGTAAGTAGGTTTATACTATTCCCTGATTAGCAACACTCAATAGTAGCAAATAGTAACAATGGTACTATCTCTATGTGTGGGCGTCGTTTTTCTCCTCGGCACTTCTGCAGTTGAAGGTAGGATTTGTATAGTATAGTCGAATAGATTTCAAAGATTATAATATCTCGCGAAGAATCTACAACAGTTACTTTCCGAAAACAACTGTCGAAAAGTAGTTGTTTTTATTTGACGTGGCATGGAAACAACAAATTCCAGAGCGAACATCTTGTGTTACAAAATTTATAAGTGCCTTGACTGAGATATTTTCTAAGCCTATGCTGAGATGATTTTATAACTGTTACCTTAAGAAGGCGGTATACCCCCCACCACGATTATATGTTACAATGTGTTGCTTATGGGGCGACAAGCATCAATTATTTTGTACACATCTTAAGTTACAGCAAAGTAATATTTTCAAAATATATACCAATCAATTCCCGTATCATTGTAGTTAATAGAAAGGTACTTTAATTACTTGAAATATTGCTCTACAATTTGTAAATTATTATTAAAGTCAATACATGGAAAAATCGTATATGCTTTTACCAATATACAAGTATATAGTTATATTTCTACATATTGCCTAGTTTTAGTATACGTGCCATTACTTGAACTACATTTCCGTATTAAGTTTTTTTGAAATTGGTCAAGTAGTTTTTTAGAAATGAATAAAATACTAACAAAATGTTACACATTTTACTTCAGAAGAAAATTCATGCAGAGCTCGGCTATTATATCAAGATAATTTGTTTAGCTGTTCCGCAATAGAGAGCGCTAAAAATGTGGACCTCGCTGTCCGCGTGGCCATGAATTGAGCATGCGAGTGTAGCTGTGCCGATCAACTAACTATATGGTGTAGAACGAACGGAAGATGTATATTATTTTTAATATAATGAAAATCACTGAAAACAAATCACAAACTAACATATTAGTTTAGTTTGTGATTTGCAATGTATTTAAAATAAATAAATAACTGGTATTTGAGAAGGGTAAAAATAAAATATACATGATTTAATGGTATATTCAATGGCAAACTACAGGCATTAAAAGAACAAACATGATAATTAGTGAAGATATATGAAGCATATAACCCATATTTTATATGTTTTATGTTATTCCTGCTGATCATACCTTCCTGCTGTCATTAGGCTTCTTAAATACATGACCGATGATAAACAACTGTGCAAAGATTTTGTTGTTAACATTTGTTAAAACGATTTTCAAATTCCCAAATATCTGAAAAAAAATGACAGGTTTATACTTCACCTTAGCTTAAACATTTCAAGTGTAATAATGATTTTATATTACTTTTTATGCTCGATTACAGACCTTACAAAATAATATATAATGTTAAGCTGGAGGTACTGTCGCAAAGCACTAGCTTTTGTGTGGAGCTTCCCCAGTATATTAGAGTATATAAAGATATATTAAAATATATACCAATATAATACAGTAAGATACTGGTCATATTTTACCACTTGACCACTCTGAAAAATAACAAGTATTAATAAAATAAAATAAATAGTTTCTGAAATATAATATAACAAATAAACAGATCAAAAATACCTACAGAAATACCTAAAAATCTCAGCATACTCCCAGACATTTTTTCCGTGTGTCTTTTTGCCAATCGAAATAGTCTAATAGATAGGTAACAATTTGCTATTGTTTTAATTAATATATAATAATGGTTCCATTCAATGTCCATATCCAAGTAATGGCTAAAAAGGAGTGGAATTATTTACCGTGTTGTAGCGACTTCTCACAGCAAGTAAAACAATATATTTCCCTATAAAATTCTTTATTATATATGTTTTATTAATAACAATTTGCAATTAGTTTCATGAAATGTTAATTTATGAGGGCACTGTCAGGCACTATATGAGGAAGCAATTTGTTTTAACTAGACTTCTAGTTATTATGTTGGAAGTCTTTGTTCTGCTTCTTTTGTTTTGGTATTCATGTATTTCTTTAAATTAATTTCGGGCTGCTGTGAAAATGTCGTTTCCAGGTGCTCCTGTGCCATTGATGACCTTTATTGTATCGAAGTCTAGTTAGATATGATCTAGTATTAAAACTGCTCGGTTGAATAAGGTTTAGACGTTTACCCATATTAAACCTTGCTAATATATTCATGAAACTCTCAGAAGCATTGTTTGTTTGAAAACTTAATAATTGAGGTGTTTTAACAAGAAGATTGTTCAATGCAGAATATAGGTGATGATACAAACCACTTTGTTCTAGCACACAAGTCTCTTCAACATTATGTCCGCAGCAATTACCACTAGCCTCACATATCTCATTTTTACCAAATGCACATTGGATACTATTTCCTATCAAATCTTTCATATTCGTAATATTTCCATCATTGTTTTTCAAAATTGTTCTAACATTGCGTGTTAGATGTAAAATTCTCCTTGGTGACATTAGTTTTCTAGCAGCCAGTGATACGCACTTTGTATCTGATTTAATTCGATACAACCTTTTGGTATAGTTTTTTATGCAGTGATTAACACACTCGATTTTTCCAC
This sequence comes from Lordithon lunulatus, assembly GCA_963942505.1. Lineage (NCBI taxonomy): Eukaryota > Metazoa > Arthropoda > Insecta > Coleoptera > Staphylinidae > Lordithon > Lordithon lunulatus. The sequence goes on from OZ012675.1 coordinate 31,681,255, forward strand.
CTGTAAACCGTAAGAAACGTGTTGTCTAATTTTACTTAAAACGTTCGAATCGCCATCTCCTATCAGTTTCTTATAACGTAAATTATGCATAGAAATGCTATTTTTAAATCCTTCAACAAGGATATCTGCCTCCAAGACCAGAGACATAAAATATAGTAAAAAAGAGTACATACATCAGCTAATTCTTCTTGCAATTTATAGAATGTTCTCTTGGTCATTATTGGTATATCAGACTCATCATTTCTTCGGTGTGACTGTACCACCCTCCGGCAGATAGTGTTCCCCAAACAATAGCTTCTTCGCAACCTTATCTTTCTCTGATTGTATTTGTTCAGATTTATGACATCCACTACATTTCAATACAAACGTGCTGCTAATTCCTTTTCGTATTTCAGAGTCCAATTGTAATGAACCACGAGTGCAATGTCGCATATGTTCTTGTTGCAGAATCAAACACTTCTTAAGGAAATAGTCAATTTCCACAATTCTGTATCTTTTCAGGGTTACATTGTTTACAGTATTATTTTAATTCTCCACGCATAGAGGGTGATTTTGAATACTAAAATGCAATAAGTAGCACTCATAACTCAAAATTTCACATGGACACATTGCACACTAGTTTACGTATCATAATAACTTACGTATCATAATTATTGTTGTTATGAAATATGATTTTATTAGTACGATTCTTATAATATTTTAATGTTATGAAAATCTGTATACGTGCCTAATTTTTATGTCTGATATATTGATTAAATTATCTATTCTCGAAATTTTCAACAACAAAAAACATACGTTACCTAAATTGAATGTATATTTTCTAAAAAATGGGACAGGTAACAGGTGAGATACATTTTTTTCATTCTAATAAAATGAATTATTATGAATTTTGTACAAAACATCGGGATAATTTTTTAAAGGCGGAAAGTTGCAGTTGTTAATCTAAGTCATCTTATAACAGTAACTAGTTTGATATTTTAATAATGTCGACACTAGAGTATTCGAGACATATAGTATCACCATTGTATTGAACGCTTTAATAGGGAAATACCCGGGAAAATATGCATTTATAAATTGTGTTCGACGGTTAAAAATAAAATTTGATAACACTAGAAATGTAAAGAATCTTAAGAAGAAAAAACAAATTTATTATGATAATGATGCTTAATTCATAAGCATTTAATTGAATTTGTATACGAAGAACGTTCAAATTCGATATATGTGCGTCCACTGTGATTAAATACAACTTTCTCCTATAATATTAACAATTTCCTGATAAATAAATGGTAGTTTACACTTAGAACAAATTCACGGTTCTTTAATTTTATCGGCATTCTGACTATGCCCAAACACTTTTCAGAATAAGCAAAACTCTTTATAAAGAATGACTTTTTCTCGAGAAAATCGATATAAAAAGTTTAGTTACGTCGATCTGTAGACACCTATATATATATATATATATATATATATCTCGATTTTCATAGCACTCGCGTGAATATATAAAAATAAAGAATTATATAAAATAGTATTTCTTAAAATAATATTCTTTCATTATTATGATACGTATGATAAAATAATCCACATTAGATTTTTTAATAACACCCCTCATATGTATATTTGTAATGCACCCTACATAATATAGAAATTAAAATTGTACTTACCGTTCATATTCATTCTGATCAATAAAAGAAGGAATGTGATATTCATCCGTAGCCGAAGCTACTAATCCGTCCACAATTTCTCTAGAAAACAATTTATTTTCCTTTTTTTGATTATGATATTTTCGTTTTGCCTGACTTTTTTTTGATCGTTTATATTTTCCAAATACAAACGAAATTTTAACAAAATAAACTTTTTTCTAATTCGCGTTTAGAATAGTTACTTTGTGAAAATACTTCCACAAAAACACTCACAATATATCGCTATTAAAGGTAGTTCACGGGCCTAAACCTCGTAACGAACTAACAAATTATTACATTATCCAAAACTTGTGAACTAGGTACGTTAAATGGTGGTGGTAAAAATATCGTCAGAGGGCTAAACTCAATTACCAATGAGATGTATTAATGATTAGTTGGGCGGGAATGTACCCAAGATTAGGTACTTTCTCACAGTTTCTAGTATTATCATTGTTTGCGCTTGTTTATGGTTTTGGGGATGCAATTTTTTGTAAATAATAAATAACAATTTCAAACCAAAATGCGTAGTTGCAATACAGGATTGTTAAATTTACGCAAAAATGGTGCAGCTATCATTCATATAATTCTTATTTTCATGCGACATCGGTTTAGGTAGACCGAGATAATACCTAATTTGATCCCAATTTATAATTTCTAGCGAACTTATAATTAAAGTTCATAAAAATATATTTTCTGACGCATCTATGTCATACTCTCCAACGATTGCCGACTAATATGCCAATATTTTTTTAAGTTTTATTTTCGATATAATTGGAAAAATCGTCCGATAGTGCGCCCGTCTGCAGCTAGCTTGTGGTTTTCGTCACGTAGCCTGGGGAGTATGGTGGGGTGCGGTACGATACGTAGAAGCGATTTCTTCTGCACGTGCAAAACCTTATAATCGCAATAATAGTACTCTAATATAGAGGGCGCGATTTCTATTTATGTATTAGTTCCGTGCTTATTCACTTATTGAATAATGTCTCTGTCCATATTCGGCGCTCTTAAATACAAACTCAATTACCTAGGTTGAGATGTGGTGTCGCCAGATGGCGTTACATTTTTTCCTAGGGGGAAAGTGTATCATTTAGACTGAATTTATTGCGGAGTAGAACTATTACTAACCGTTAAAAGTGTTTAATGATAGTGAATATGGATCATTAAAAATTGTTGCTATAGTCTAATTAACGTAGGCTGAGAAGACTGTAAGTGATGGTAAACTTTGATTGTAAATACATGAAACTTGGTTGCGATGACTATAATTATTGTTTTGTTACAATGTAATAAAAGTTTTTAGTAAGAGTGAATGTGGAACAATAAAAATTTTGTGTGTGATTGGCCGGTGAGCGTGCGGATCTATTTGCGCGGAAAATAGAGAAACATGGAAAGAATGGACGGATGAAGGAAGAAACGACAATCAAGAGTTTGTGGGAAGTGCTTGATAAGATACAGAAAAAAGATCAGGCAGGAGAGGCCGCAAGCTATGAGAAAACAAAGGCAAGAGCTACATGAGGAAATAAGCAAGATCAGGGCAGTGCTCTCTCTTTCTCTCTCTCTCTCTCTCTCTATCTCTCTCTCTATACTGATGCTACTACAGATGTGAAAATTTCATACTTTTATAGCAATGCTTTATTTAGCAATTGTATGCATTTTAGACCAGTTTGCAACCATTTTTGCATAAAAGTGTTGTAACTGTTTTAGCTACATGTCCCAAATTAACCATATCACTAACTCAAGTAGTAAATGTGTCCCAGAACAGGTCGGACCGGTTTTGGAAAGGGAGATGACGAGAGTGAAGAATGGCGGAAAAGCTACTGGAGGCTGAGTAAAGTGGATGCACAAAAGAAGCAAAAGAAGATAGAGACCTCCAGGTATACTAGAATATATTAAGTGATCCAAGTGCATGGGGCTGCGTTCTCATCTCAGAAAGAGATATCAGTAAGGTGAACAGGCACTGCATGAATGAGGAAAGAACGTGTGGACTGCATGTAGGGGAAGCATAAATAGATATATTTTATTGTAAATGAGAATATGCCAATAAAGGTTTTATAAGTAAAAACTGTTGCTATTATGTAATTAACCTAGGTTGAAAAGATTGTAAGTGAACTTACTTATGCAGTTAAATAAACTTAGTGATTGCAGTGAAAAACTGTTACCATAATGTAATAAACCAAAGTTTCTAGTGAGACATAATAGAATGAACCTAGGCTGATATGAGTTCAGGTCAAATCATTTATGTAATTAACCTAATTTTATTATATTCAATACTAAACTTTTATTGTAGTGAAATAAACTAAAATGTGTACATATAATTCTAGGGTTTTAGTAAACGTTGATATGATTTCGAAAGTTAAACATATTACTATTATGTACTTAACCTAGGCTGGGAAGAATGATAGTTTGCATACTTCCTAACCTATGTTATTTACAAAATAGTAACTAAATAACTGTAGTTAAATGAATCTTTTCTGAGATGATTTCAGGGTCACCATAATGTAATTAACCTAGGGTTTCCCTAAACGCTAGTTAAATAAAACTAGATTGAGATTATTTCAGGGTTACCCGGCCGCTATAACGTAATTAACGTAGGTTGAGATAGTTTCATAGTTATTATAATGTAACTAAACTAGTTAAATAAATCTAGGTCGAGATAATGAGTCTCTATAATGTAATTAACGGAGGTTTTTAGTAGAGGCTACATGTCACATATTTTCATCAGGGCATATTCATTGACTAAATTGATTCATAAAGATGTCACAATGTTGGTCCTACGCAGAACAGCAGTTGGATTATCGAAAGATATCTTAGAGTCATCGACGCTGTTTATCCAACACCTGCGTATCGTGTTGGATAAACACCAAAGTAATGTAAGATTATTTATGTAAGATACCGATTAGGGCATCACTTTTTGTGTAACAACAATGGCACTTCTTTGGACAGATATTGCGAGAGACTAATTTTTAAAATTTAATTTTTAATTTTTATATAACTACGTTTAGATTACGTTTATTGTGCCAAGTTTCTTGGAAACGAAAAATGTCAGAAATTAATCTGCAAAGATAATGAATATGTATTTGAATGTTCAAATAAGAAATGTAACTGCATCAATAAACAAATTCCAGATCCATCACCAAAAATAATAACACCAGTGGCAACAACACCAATAACATCACCTCCGATACTATACGCGTTTCCGATAGCGATACCGATAGCAGCACCTGCACCCGCAACTCACGTACATTTACATTTACATTTTGAACAACAGCCAGTACCACAGCAAATACCGCGACCAATACTATGCATGTTTCCACACGGAAATAAGCAACCAGGGTTGTGTCTACCACCAGCGTGTTGTACACCAGTGTGCTGTACAGCGGAGTGTTGTCCACCAATATACCCTCCTTCAACACCACCAGGATGGACCCCTACTCCGTCACCAGAGTTATCACTACCATCACTAGAAACACCATCAACGCCATCACTGTCTCTGGTGCCGACATTAAGTGAGCAGTCAGTTCCTACTACTACGGAGTCACAACCATCATCTAAAGGTACTGCTGCTGTTACAGTAACACCACGAGGAGGTATGTACTAGTACTACAATAGTGTTGCCACAAAAATGTACTACCAGTACAATAATCTCGTCGACAGTTTCAGAGATGTTATAATATAACTAACCCAGGTTTTTAGTAAACACGATTTAAATAAGCCTAGGCTGAGATGATTTCAGGGTCACTATAATGTAATTAACCAAGATTTTTAGTAGAGGCTACATGTCACATATTTCCATTAGGTCATATTCATTGGCGGAACTAATTCATACAGAGGTCATAGGTTTGGTCCAATACAGAACAGCAGTTGGATTATCTTAGTATTTTGGGCACAAAAAATGTCTTGAAAGTTTGCAAAGATAAAGGATATGCATTTGAATGTCCGAATAAGAAATGTAACTGTATCAGAAACTAATTCCAGAAATAGAAGAAACAGAAGAATATTGGGAACCTACAACTGATGGATGGTACCCAGACGAAAGTAAAACGATATTTGTACCAACTATAGAAGAATTTACTACTATGGATGACGGTATGTACTACTGCTACAACAGTGTTGGCACCAAAATGTACTACCAATACAATAGTCTCGCCGACAGTTTCAGAGTTATTATAATGTAACTAACGCAGGTTTTTAGTAAACACAATTTAAATAAGCCTAGGCTGATAGAGAACAGTAAAGTAGCACCAAAGTAATTTAAGATTATTTTTATAGGTATGTCGTGTAGAGATTGGTGGGACTGCGAACATCTGGATCAATGTATAGGGAAGAGAGATGTTAACTGTATTCGTCAGAAATGTGATTGTGTCATGCATACTACTGTTGTTGCACACATTGAGTGTAGAGATGACAAAGACTGCACAGCTTTCTGCTACGATGACACTCAATATTGTAGGAATTTAATTTGTTATTGTCGTAGTTGGTGGTACAAGGTATTACAGATACTAGTTAGATAAACCTAGATTGAGATATTTTTAGAGTCACTATAATGTTATATTAATTGACTAAATTGATTCATACAGATCTCAAAATAGAGAACAGTAGTTGGATTATCGAAAGATATCTTAGAGTCAACGACGCGGTACACAGGGGTTGGATAAACAACAAAGTAATTTAAAATTATTTTTATAGCATTACGACCAACGGGGCCGACAGCCAATGTGAAACATACTGCATCGACAATTGCTTATATTTTTTTGGTTGTCCGAATGGGATATGTAGATGTACATACAATAAATATTAAATAAATATAGACAGAGCATACCCCTATCAGAATTCAGTATTGTTATAAGGCTACATTTAACGCTGCTGTTAGTAAACACAGATTTGTTAGTATACAAAACCCAGTGGCGTTCTGGATAGTTCTGGATACTTGGCTGGAGGATAGCATAGCTACAGACACTTAGGCCTCAAAACGGGCGCATTGTGAAACCTCCCTTTTAGGCTACTAACTCGTCCTCCCAGTCCATTTTGCGTGCGATCTCCAAAACTCTGGCGGTCGAGGAGTTGCCAATGCTGGTCATACTAGGCCAGCACTTCCCTAGTATTAGTTGCCTAGTGTTTACTAGAGCTGGGCATAGGCATATTACATGCTCTGTTGGTTCTAGTTTTTCATTGCACCCTCTTGATAACGGGTTCTCCACCAGACCCACCTTGTGTTTAGCCGGCAATGGTCAGTTAGGATGTTTGTCAATAATTTCTTTGAGTTCTTCTAATCTAGATATTATCTCGTTGTGAACAGATGTGTTTCCAGCCTGTTCTGCGCCAATTAAGAGTTCAAGACGTTGTGTCAACTCGTTCGGATCATTTCAAAATTTATACGTAGTGTTGTTGTTGGTAAGCCATGGTCCCCGACCTTCAGAAGTTTTCTGGCTTCTGCTTCGCGTCGAAACAGTAGGTGTACGAGGTGGAAATAAATCCTTGATAATGCGTTCATACTTGATTCCTAACCGTACCATCAATTTTCCTGCTCCGTGGTCTTGATAGTGAGCTCGTGTTGTTTTGAGTATGTCTTTGTAATCATTTAGATCAAGTTTCGTGTATCCCATGGGTTGTTTCATAAAGAGTAACTGATAGAGACCTTTGGTGCCACGATAACTTTTCTCAAGTATATGAAAATCGTTGTCATCAAAAGTAATAGTACAAGTGCCTAGTATCCATTTGTTATTGTCTGTGTTAAATCGTACACCTGATACGTAATCCATATCAGCACCTTGTGTCACCAGCATATTGATATACTTTCGAGGCTACTCTCCTAGTGAATTCAAGTACTCTTCACCCTGCTGTGTAGTATTTAGTGCTTCATTCAGCTGGCTATAATTAGCAATTATACTTGTTTCAGAGTCGGGCACCTCTGGCATATTTGATATTTCGAAAACCTCATCTGCGCTTGCATCGAGCTGAAGAGGTTCACTTCTTCGACCTTGCCAGCGTATTTGTTTTTCATCACCGTCATAATGTTTTTTCTTAGAATCATCTCTCTTAAAATCATCATCATCATCATCTCTTTTAATTTCAGTTTTTACAGAAATTTCTTCGTTGGTTTGTCTTTTTATTTTAGTGATAAGTTCCTGTAGTGGATGCACCAGAGGTTTCAGATTCGACGAAATTACATCATCGGACTGAGCTCTTGACGCTCTCAATCTTTGCAGTTTCTTTCGAATGTGTTTTCGAGTTTTTATAAGTTCTCTAGTGATATGGGGATGTATTTCACGACGACGTTGCATCGTGAATGTTGAATTGGAATCACATTTATGGGTATATATACGTATCAAATCCTTTACGAAATCTCCAATGTCGAATCTTTATCTATTACTAAAAATCCGAATTTTTTCCTCCAACAGAGTTTACACATCTTTTTAAACTGATCGAGTGTTATATCCATGCTCACGTGATCTTCATAAACGTGTCGCATATTACAGATATCCGTTAGAAAGAGACATATCAAGTTTGCATTGTCGCGAATTAACTGCTTGCTTGCACGTGCATATGACTGAATGAGAAAAAAGGAACACACATCAAAGTGTCTCCCCATCGTAAAATACTCACGAATTATACTTTGTGGTGAGCACGCCAAGTCATCGAATATCATAATTGAGTTTGGTTTAATTTTGCTTGGATGCAATATAGTCTCTGATTCGGAATGCGGGTAATATCCAATGGTCTTTATTGAATTCAGTAATTCATCTAGATATGTATACTTTGGTTGATTTAATGATTTACTATAAATATGCACTTTTCAAATGATAGTCCATTCGGATTTTCCCACAGGCTCAACATAACATTTGTTTTACCACAACCTGAACTTCCTGCGATTATAGCACGAATTGAGTGCGGCAAAAGAGTACCATGTTTAGATTATGTTGCGGTGGTATTTGTAGATAAATCTTTATTCTCAACTTTGAGTTGTTCATTAGCACAAACTAGTCGCATGATGAATGACGTTGATACGTTGGTGCTACGGTATAAATACGAAAGCGTTCAGATTTTTTCTCAGTATATAAATGTCTATCGTAATAGACACAGTGATTAATAAATTACCCTTTGAACTACATCTCCCATCGTATCAATTTTGCGGACCCGGTACTAAGTTAGAACGCAGACTGCGTAGAGGTGATAAAGGTATTAACCAGTTAGATAAAGCCTGCAGAGAACCCGACATAGCGTACAGCAATCCAAGAATCGATCGAAAAAGGGCAGATAGGAAATTAGCACATCAAGCTTGGCAACGTGTGAAAAGTAGAAACGCTTCTTTTGGCGGCTTGGCTCGTGACAAACGTTATGAAGGTAAAGTCGGTGGACGTTTACGTCGTCGTCGTCGACAACAATAACGTGTATCATTCCGTAGAGCTCTAGTAACACTGGTAATGAACGCAATTAAGAGGTCCGAGGCGAAATCATTGTCGGACAAAGCCAACGTAGGTTACGAAGCTGCTCGACGTGCTCTCAAACTTGCTAAGGGAAAAAGATTACATTGCCTCGTATTATCCCCATACTTAAATATGCAGGGTTCATCATACCCCTAATGTCTGGCTTGGCAGCACTGGGCAGCTTAATCGGTGCTGGTACAGGAGTAGCAAAGGCTGTACAGGAAGCTAAGACAGCAAGAAAACAGTTGGACGAGACTAAACGACATAATCGTGAAATGGAGTCAGTCGCACTGAGCGGAAAATCGGGAACTGGTTTATTTCTGAAACCATATCGCAAAGGACTCGGTCTTTACATACAGCCAAAAAACCATTGAGATTACCCCGCAAACCTCTCACGGACCGCGACATTACACGGTACGTTAGAGTCAATAAAATCGATGGATTTCGCGGGGTATTCATGAAAGATCAATTTGCTAAGTTACGTCCATTAATTGACGAGTGAGCAATTGTTAATCTTGACAAGAGCACCGGACCTGGAACATTCTAACATTCACCTTAAGAGGAAGCGGAACAAACATATTGTCTGCACAATATCATCCTCCCATTGATCTCGACCCAAACATCAACTACGGACTTGGTTTAATTGGTTTCTACTCGTATAACTCTATACCGAATATCGAGGAAGGCATTAATAAATTTTACTACAAAGACAAGAACTCTTGTACCGCCTACCAAGAACTAGTGATACCAATAGGATCATATGAGATATCTGATATCGAGAAATATCTGAATACGTTAAAGTGTGAATTACGCAGTGATAAATACGATATTAATTTTGAAGACGAAGATTCAATCAGAAAAAAACTTGGATTTTCAGCACGGCCATATCCAAGGGGTACACCTTACGAGTCTGAACATCCAGTGGAAATACTGCGCGTTACAACAATTCGTGTGGAATCCAACATAACATCCGGTTCCTATTACAACGATAGTCTACAGCATACTATTCACAAATCTTCTTTAAAAGTTGCACCGGGCTTTGTGATCAGCGAGGAGCCGACCAATATTATATATCTACCTGTCAACGTACGGACCATATCAAGGATATATTTACGTATTGTTGATCAAGATTCGCGACCGATAAACTTTCGTCAATAACTCGTAGTTGCTCGTTTACATCTGAAGAAACATGGGTCTCAAAATTCGGACCTGTGAATCATATAAAAGAAACGCAGAAACTACATCTACCATCAGTTCATTAATAGCTTTGAACGCAGATAGTATACGGTTCCTCAAATCTATAGGTGTGCGAATTCGTAACATACGAATATGTTGAACATATACGATGTGTCCGAGTTCGATGAACGTGTAACCATACGCATCATCAACATTTAACCACAACGATGAAATACGCATTTCAATTCAAACGCAAGACATTTACAGCACTCCCGCAATATTTACCTGTGTATCGAGGGGAAATTTACATCCAAAAAGAGCAGCAAGTTGGTTAAAAATGCATACTCATTTTTATTTGATGAAATCAGATACGAGCTGAATGGAGTTGAAATTGATAGGATCCGTGACCTCAACACTTAAAGGTCTTGTTTCGTTCAATAAAAATGAACTTAACGCACTGTCTGTTGCTGGCTGGTATGGAAGAGTAGGAGAGTCTACCACTGCAACCCATCATGTAGATGATCAATGCTTGCATACCACTAAAAACGCTGCTTGGGTTCTGCGAGAATTATCGTAAAATTATCGTAAACGCTAAACAAGAGCTTGTCCTAATACGATCGCGCAACGATAAAAATCTGTACAAAGGTGAAGATGGAGAATTCACACTAACAAAAATTGAGTGGCATGTGCCGCATGTACAGCTGAGCGACGAACTAAAATTGCAAGTCTTGAAGAATATGAAAACACCCATTTACTTACCGATTCGCAGCTGGGAACTACACCACTTGCCTGCACTTCGTGAAAATACATCTGATAATTGGGCAGTGCGATCCTCAACACAGCTTGAAAAACCGAGATATGTTGTAGTAGCCTTCCAAACTGACAAACGTGAAAATCATCAGAAGATGTAACCTCGCTTAGTAACGTTAATATTCGAAATGTACGATTACTGCTGAACTCTGATATATACACGTATGATAAACAAAATTGTAACTTATATATAATATTATCGTAAAGTACAATCCCCTGACCGGTGTAGTTCAAAAAGAAGTATGATTGTTATCGACATTCAACGATATCAGGTAAATAACCGGTTTATTATAAAGGAGTTGGCAGCCTACAATGGACACGCTACGGAACATTACATTTTCAAGCCACCTTGTCCATTTTCTGAACTCAGTAACGGTGAGAAAAAGTGTGTGACATGGTTAGGAAATAATTACCACGGCCTCCGTTGGAGCACTGGACATACGCAAATTTCTATGTCAAGATCAATCTTGAAACCCCTTACCGATTTGGAAGATAGTGTGTGTGTAAAAGGTAAAATGAAAGTTGAATTTTTACGAAATTATATGGATGGTATGAACATATTTGAATACCCGGAATGCAATCAACCATCTCTGCGTAAATTTACATCTGTACCTAGAATCGAATACCAAAAACTCGCTGCGCAGTCTCCAATGCCAAATTACTATTTGAGTATATGCAGGGAAGAGATGTTTCAGTTTAGAGATATTCGCGATGCAGAACATACCGGTTTTATTTGTGCTCTCGGGTACTTTCACGAAAGAACTTTACATACACCAACCATCTGGTGTAGATGTAAAATCCGTGCGTTTTACTTCTACCTTCTCCGATTTGCCGTACAACATTGGACTGGACTCGCACGACAGCTAATGGTTCATCATTCAACATAACGATTCCTATTAATCACAGTTCAACTTCATTTATACATTTCAAAACAGAATATTCCTTGAAAGATAACCATACGATAATTTCCAATTGGACTACAGCGGTTTGGAACGAATCCAGGATAATATTTTATTATGTTTTATCGATGATATATTTATTAGTAAATCTGATTTGTGTTTTAGGTTTAACTGGTGCATATTTTTATAGTTATTATAGAAAAAATACGTATTTATATAAAATTGTAATCTATTTGAAAAAACTTATCAATAAATATTAAACAAACGCTTTTGTTGTTTTGATGTTCGCATGGTATATATATATATATATATATATATATATAAATATATATATATATATATATATAAATATATATATATATATATATATATATATATATATATATATATATATATATATATATATACCAGTGTTTTCATGTTAAGTATGTTATTATGCCTCTCCTGCACGGAGATTTTTTTTTGCGTAGACGTGTTATTATTAAAGGATTAAATGACTTGTATACAGCTGATCTTGTTGAAATGATTCCTTATTCTAAAGTAAACCGAGGATTTCGCTATATTTTAGTGGTTATTAATACATCCTCTAAGTTTGTGTGGGGCCAACCTGTGAAAAATAAAACAGGCATAGAAGTTACTAAAACTATGAAAAAAAATCTGGTTCATTTATTCGAAAAAATTTACAAACGGACCAAGAAAAAGAGTTTTATAATAAACAATTTAATACTTTAATGGAGAAGTTAAATATAAACCATTATTCTACGTATAGTGTAATGAAAGCTTCTATTGTTGAGAGGGCAAATAGAACTCTTAAATCAATGATGTGGAAGGAGATTAGTATGCAAGGTTTCTACAAGTGGTTAGAACTATTATTGCAGCCAATACTTCTAAAATATAATACTACAAAACATACAACGATAAATATGAAACCTGCATATGTGACATACAAGCATGAACGGTCATTGTTAAGCAATGTTTTTAATAGTATTAAGTTATCCACATTAAACACAAAATGGATTCGATTCAACACACAACAGTTGGATTAATTAAGTCTAATTTTCAATAAATAATATACACACACAATATGTTAAAGTGGATGACGGGTATAAGTCCAAACGGGGGAAAACTAGGAAACCAAGGGCCAGGTGAACAAAATTAAAGCCAAGATCTTGTGTGGTTCCTGTGTATTATGTTACGTACCAACGTTTCGCTAGCCAGTGCCAGCATCATCAGGGCCTGGAAGCAAGGAGACATGGTGAATAGTGGAGCCTCCCAATGTGTCACAGATAACTGTAGTACAAGACGTATGTAAATTTGAAATAAATGAAACTAACATGTACATAAAGTTAATAAAATTGCTGTAAGGCGTTACACATCAAATTGCACATCACGTTACACATTCTTGTTTAAAAAACACACCAGACTAGTTTAAAATGAGCTAATTAAAATGATTATAACCAATTAAAAATATATGCTATTAACTGCCAAAATTGCGACCTATTTTACGTTGGACAGACTTCCCAGAAGCTCAGCAAAAGACTCGCTCAACACCGCAGCGACTGCAGACTAAAACCTAATTCGACTGGTCTTAGCCACCATTGCAACACATATGACCATGTTGCCAATTTCCTCGAGGCAAACGTTTTATGCAAAGAAAAAAACTCTTTCAAACGCAATTTTTTGGAAATGTGCCACATCGCTACCAACCAAAGGAATACAATGAATTTCAAAAAGGACGTAGAGGGCTTAAGCAGCATTTATATTTATTTGCTCTCCTTGCAGAATCGTTAAATTCCTGCCTAGTTGACAACCAATCTCTACTTTTTGTAACAATGGTTGCATACATCCTGTGTTATTCAAATAATTTATATTCCCGCCCTATGTGATACTATTTTTAACAATTGTTTTGACCTTCTCGTGTTACCTTGCTAGTCCTACATCCGTACTAGCCTTATGCTTACATTAGTTTTTAACATTTTATTCTGTTTTGTCCCCCCCGTTTTTAATTTTTTTTAATTGGTTTTAATCATTTTAATTAGCTCATTTTAAACTAGTCTGGTGTGTTTTTTAAACAAGAATGTGTAACGTGATGTGCAATTTGATGTGTAACGCCTTACAGCAATTTTATTAACTTTATGTACATGTAAGTTTCATTTATTTCAAATTTACATACGTCTTGTACTACAGTTATCTGTGACACATTCGCAGGCTCCACTATTCACCATGTCTCCTTGCTTCCAGGCCCTCATGATGCTGGCACTGGCTAGCGAAACGTTAGCACGTAACATAATACGCAGGAACCACACAAGATCTTGGCTTTAATTTTGTTCACCTGGCCCTTGGTTTCCTAGTTTTCCCCCGTTTGGACTTATACCCGTCATCCACTTTATATCCATACCAGTCCGTCATTCTACTTGCTATATATACACAATTTGTTTAAGCCTTGATAAAGCTGATGGATCCTGCAACAGCTTCTTTCCTGCAGATGAAAATACCAGACATAACCTCCGCGTTGAATTCCTGGACATCAATTTCCGAAAATCGTTTTGGAAGAATTAAGTCACCTTCATCAATTGTGCAGACAACCATCTCAGCATATCTTGAGTTTATTTTCTTAACACAATGAATCTGGTAATTTTTTCCCACAGTCAAGCTTGTTATCTTGACAAACGGTTTCAATTCACCAACGTTGTTTAATTTATTTAAGAAACTCATGTTGTGCGATGCTCGAAGAGAAATGACTTGTGAGCAGAAGCAGAATTACGTCGTATCATTTTTTTATTTTTTTTCCGTCTGGGGTGTAATCTTTGAAAGGCACCCATGTCTCACTATCGCCTCGTGGCGTTAGAGGCATGGGTAGTGTCGGATTCACCCCGCGTAATGGCGGGGGTGCCTACCGACTAAACCACCCCAGGTTCTGTCACGAGGGGCTTGACCGCCTTGAAGGCATTCCTAAGCCCCCCGGACCGTCTGTGTTTGTCAGTCGTCAGGTCTCTTGTGCTTGTCCGCGGAACGATGTCTCGTCGGTTCCGTCTCGGTACAAGTTCGATAGTCTTGTGGGTTGCGCACGTCGTCGTAGAACTTCCTTCCCATCACCGCCCTGGAGAAAGTCGCGAACGCGTCCCACTTGTCCTTGTCACTGAGCATGGATGCACTGATCTGCTCGGGGGGTGTCTCCCCTTCCATGCTGATCCACATCCTGGTCCTCTCTGCCTGCCAACGGGGGCAGCGGTAGATTGTGTGGACCGGATCATCAATACCACTACAGTAGCGGCATGTCGGTGTCCTCGCTTTCCCTATCCGTTGCGGATAGGCCTGGAACACTCCATGTCCGGATAGGGTCTGGGTGGTCCAATGATCCAGGTCCCCGCTGCCCCTGGTGACCCACGGCTCCAGTCTGGGGATGACTTTCCGTTAGGGCTCAGCTCCCACCTGGACTGCTATTGGTCCAGCGTTTGCCGCCTCGCTCCGTCCTGCGACTGCCCCCTATCAATGTGGGACGTTGAGTCACCTCTGACAAACGTCGGCGCCCCGCCAACGTTGCAGACGGACAGGTCGAGTGCTGTCGCCAGCTCCAGCAGCGCCTCCCCTCTGGTATTATTGTGGTCCGAGCCCAAAGCGGTCGCCTTCGCGTTGAAGTCCCCGGCCAGTACCAGTGTGCCTCCTGCGGCCATCAGCGATCTGGCCGTTGTCTCGAGGCTGGCCAGCCACCGTCGCTCCTGCTGCCACAGTTTGGTGACAGGTAGCAGGCGACTAACTTGGTCTCGTGTAGCCCTGCCCATGCAATGCCCCTCGCTAGTGAACCGAAGCCGGTCATGTGCCGATGGAGGCTGCCTCGTACCTTGATGGCTATGTCCCCCATGGGTCCATCGGTCACCCACGAGGCGTCCAGTCGTCTGTGGTTGGGCTCGGAGATAACAACCATATCGGCTCCTAGTTTGGCGGCCGTTGCTAGCAGGAGTTGGTGGGCTGCCCGGCCCCTGCCGATGTTGGCCTGGAGGACCAGCGATGGTGCTGCTTGTGTCGTCATGGTTGGTGGTGTGCTTCCTCCTGCACGTCTTGCTCCGCCTTGTGCGGGCCTGGTCTTGGTGGGGCATTGGAGGCTGACTGCCGCGTGCCCGTCCTCGTCGCAGACCGCGCAGTGGAGGATGGTAGCCCTGCATCGCCTGGCCTGGTGACCTTCCTCGCCGCACCTGTAGCACAGCCTCCTGCAGTCGGGCCCTGGGCAGTTCCCGGCGCGGTGTCCGTCCAGCCAGCACCTGGGGCATCCCGCCGGGAGCTCCTCTCTGCGCGTCGGCCTCACGTGGACCAGGCCTACGGATGCGGACCGCCGTGGTGTATACCGTCACTGCCTGGGTGCTACCTCTGGCCGGGCGAAGCGGTCCCACCTGGAAGGCCTCTCTGTCCGGCTGGGGGAGGGCCGCTTTTATCGATGCCTCTACTTCATCGCTTGTGACGAGGACGTCTAGGCCTCGGATGTAGAGGATCGTCCTCCTCCTGCTGACCCTGGCCTCGGCTGCTTGTGTCTTGGTCTTGATCGCGGAGCAGAGTGTGTCCACCTCCTCTCCGCACCCCTTGACTTTGATACGGAGATGTCCGCAGTCCGTCCTATCCATTCGGGTGACATTGCTGCCCGCTTGGCCCATGTCACGGACCCCTCGCACCAGGTCCGCGTAGGTCTGGCCCTCAGCCGGGGCGACGAAGATGGTCTCGTCTCGGTTTCTTTTGGAAGGGGGTTGTCTCGTTGCCTGTATCTTGTCGGTCGGGATTGTCTGGGCCCGTCTTGCCCCCTGACCTCAATCTCTATCCCGGTGCCCGCGAAGAGGGTCTCGGCCAGTTTGCGAATAGTGGCGGCTCCCGGTCTGCCGATTTCGGCCCGCGCCTCCTTCTTGTCAGTGGTGAGAAGGATCTCCCTGACCTGTCGCAGGCCGTCGTAGAGGGACCTCATGATGGCCTCCTCTGATGACGTGTCGCACTTAATGTGGTGGGTGTGGTACGTCGTCCTTGTGGGCGGGGGGGGGGGGGCTCGTGGTCGTCCACCTCCGTGGTGCTGGTGGTCGTAAGGACCCTGCCGGTCTTTACCCTATTCCCCGTTAGGGCGGTTTGTCTCCTGCCGGGTTTCCTCCCGGCGGTAAGGGGGCGACACTCCTCGTCGAAGGCTCTTATGATTGGTGTCTCCGGTGTGGGCCTGGTATCCGGTGATCTCGTCACTCTCGTGGCCGTGTAGGCGTCCTCCGGCCAGTCCTCCTCTGCCAGGGCTGCTGCTTCTTCAAAGGTGGTGTGGGCCTTCATGGCCGCCCTGATTCTGCTCGCCGCCTTCGACTCGGTTTCCTGTGGGAGGGCGTCTGCTCTTGGTTGGGGAGGGGATGCCGCAAGCTACCTCTTAAGCTCGTCCATCTCCCTCCTCATGCCCTCCATCTGCTTCTCCGCTCTGGCTTTGTCAGCCATTAGGGAGGCCACTTGGGCGTAGAGGTCTAGATCCGCGGGGTCCTCCGGCTCGTCGTCACCATTACAATATTAGTTAATACTTTAAGACAGAGTAATTTTAAGATGGATTTTTATGTCGTATTAAATTGCTGTCATCATTTATTTAAATGTAGCAAGGATGTTATTAAACTGAAATGCTGTTCCGAATCCTTATTTTTAACCAATTCTAAAAAAGTCGAACATACCGATTCCGATACTCAATTAAAAAACAACCTCTGTTGTGACTTTGATAGTGATAAAATTGAAGAAAAGTTTCTTGACTATTGGATCATAGAAGGTATTACCTATGAACCGAAAACGATCTTTTGGAGGAAAAATGTAGAATCTTTGAAGAAGATAGTTATTAAAAAAATCATGTTAATTAAACAGTCTTTTGAGGAGACATTGCTTTATATGTCAACTTGATAAAATGCTATATGGAGTGTGAAAATATTGATATAAATCAAAATTATTCCATAAACTAAATGCCTAAGAGTACCAAATAGAATAGACATTTGATCTTAGTCTATATTACAAATCTTCTGGGGCTTACAAATTTATTCTAAATATCAATTATTAAGAAAGTAGTAAAGTTTCATGGATGTAAATATATAATCTAAAAAATCAAAGAGAAGGTTGCAACAATGAATAATTAGGAACGATAATGTGTATAATTTGTTGTTAAAATTTAATTATACAAATGCATCTTTGCTAGAATTTGTATAATAATTTAAAAGAGATTTGTGAAAAATTATTTGAGTTTACATTACAGCCTCTAATGCTTGTTTGTAATCAAAAACATTACAATTATTAGAAGTTACCACAACCACATCTTCTTTTATGGATTAACACTGATCGATCTATGCGGCTTATTATCCACCACATTTATTTAAGTCACTAAGAAAGTACTTTAAATTATAAATTGACTTTTTTTATATATGGTCAACTAATTTCTTGAAATTAATATCAACTTATTATTTTGATAAACAAAGTGACACGTTTAGGGCAATGATAAAAATAGCACTTATGTATATGGACCCTAATTCTATTCACAATGTGTTT
This sequence comes from Lordithon lunulatus, assembly GCA_963942505.1. NCBI lineage: Eukaryota > Metazoa > Arthropoda > Insecta > Coleoptera > Staphylinidae > Lordithon > Lordithon lunulatus. The sequence continues at coordinate 31,699,768 of OZ012675.1, forward strand.
GTTAAATATGCTACAGTATTTAGCAACTCGACCGCTATTAAAACTGCATTTTCCATCAGTAAGATGAAATCTGCTACTATAATAGAAACAGCAGATTTCTTAAGAAGAATTAATGAAATATTTGATTCTCTACATTTCATAGTTACAACATTACAAAAGGCTATTTATTTGTTTATTAATATAGAAATTTTAAAATAAAACCAAAAGCGTGGCAACATTTATTGTATTGATGGATTTAAGCTAACCATTTCTTGTGTTTTGGAGCTGTAGAAGAACATCAAACTGAAAATATCAAATACTTGTTAACCAATCGAATCAATAAATATCCACTTACTAATGATTTTTGCTTATTATAAACAGAGGTAGATATAATCCTAGCCCAACATGCATTTTCGTGTATCACTTCAAATATAATACATAATAATTTTGTAAAACTTCAATGTCCGATTCAAACTTCAATTGCGAACCATATGATTCTACTCTCTTATATACTCAATTACCTAGGTTGAGATGTGGTGTCGCCAGATGGCGTTAACTTTTTTTCCTAGGGGGAAAGTGTATCATTTAGACTGAGTTTATTGCGGAGTAGAACTATTACTAACCGTTAAAAGTGTTTAATGATAGTGAATGTGGATCATTAAAAATTGTTGCTATAGTCTAATTAACGTAGGCTGAGAAGACTGTAAGTGATGGTAAACTTTGATTGTAAATACATGAAACTTGGTTGCGATGACTATAATTATTGTTTTGTTACAATGTAATAAAAGTTTTTAGTGAGAGTGAATGTGGAACAATAAAAACATCAGATTGGCCCGTGAGCATGCGGATCTACTTGCGCGGAAAATAGAGAAACATGGAAAGAATGGACGGATGAAAGAAGAAACGACAATCAAGAGTTTGTGGGAAGTGCTTGATAAGATACAGAAAAAAGATCAGGCAGGAGAGGCAGCAAGTTATGAGAAAACAAAGGCAAGAGCTACAGGAGGAAATAAGCAAGATCAGGGCAGTGCTCTCTCTTTCTCTCTCTTTCTCTCTCTTTCTCTCTCTTTCTCTCTCTTTCTCTCTCTTTATCTCTCTCTTTATCTCTCTCTCTCTCTCTCTATACTGATGCTGCTACAGATGTGAAAATTTCATACTTTTATAGCAATGCTTTCTTTAGCAAATTATAGTAATATGTATGCATTTTAGACCAGTTTGCAACCATTTTTGCATAAAAGTGTTGTAACTGTTTTAGCTACATGTCTCAAATTAACCATATCACTAACTCAAGTAGTAAATGTATTCCAGAACAGGTCGGACCGGTTTTGGAAAGGGAGATGACGAGAGTGAAGAATGGCGGAAAAAAACTGAAGGAGGCTGAGTATAGTGGATGCACAAAAGAAGCAAAAGAAGATAGAGACCTCCAGGTATACTAGAATATATTAAGTGATCCAAGTGCATGGGGCTGCGTTCTCATCTCAGAAAGAGAGATCAGTAAGGTGAACAGGCACTGCATGAATGAGGAAAGAACGTGTGGACTGCATGTAGGGCAAGCATAAATAGATAGATTTTATTGTAAATGAGAATATGCCAATAAAGGTTTTATAAGTAAAAACTGTTGCTATTATTTAATTAACCTAGATTGAAAAGATTGTAAGTGAACTTACTTATGCAGTTAAATAAACTTAGTTTACGATGATTGCAGTGAAAAACTGTTACCATAATGTTATAAACCAAAGTTTCTAGTGAGACATAATAGAATAAACCTAGCCTGAGTTCAGGTCAAATCATTTATGTAATTAACCTAATTTTATTATATTCAATGCTAAACTTTTATTGTAGTGAAATAAACTAAAATGTGTACATATAATCCAAGGGTTTTAGTAAACGTTGATATGATTTCGAAAGTTAAAACTATTACTATTATGTACATAACCTAGGCTGGGAAGAATGATAGTTTGCATACTTCCTAACCTATGTTATTTACAAAATAGTAACTAAATAACTGTAGTTAAATGAATCTTTTCTGAGATGATTTTAGGGTCACCATAATTTAATTAACCTAGGGTTTCCCTAAACGCTAGTTAAATAAAACTAGATTGAGATTATTTCAGGGTTACCCGGCCGCTATAACGTAATTAACGTAGGTTGAGATAGTTTCATAGTTATTATAATGTAACTAAACTAGTTAAATAAATCTAGGTCGAGATAATTTCAGAGTCTCTATAATGTAATTAACCGAGGTTTTTAAGAGGTTACATGTCACATATTTTCATCAGGGCATATTCATTGACTAAATTGATTCATAAAGATGTCACAATGTTGGTCCTACGCAGAACAGCAGTTGGATTATCGAAAGATATCTTAGAGTCATCGACGCTGTTTATCCAACACCTGCGTATCGTGTTGGATAAACACCAAAGTAATGTAAGATTATTTATGTAAGATACCGATTAGGGCATCACCTGTTGTGTAACAACAATGGCACTTCTTTGGACAGATATTGCGAGAGACTAATTTTTAAAATTTAATTTTTAATTTTTATATAACTACGTTTAGATTACGTTTATTGTGCCAAGTTTCTTGGAAACGAAAAATGTCAGAAATTAATCTGCAAAGATAATGAATATGTATTTGAATGTCCGAATAAGAAATGTAACTGCATCAATAAAGAAATTCCAGATCCATCACCAAAAATAATAACACCAGTGGCAACAACACCAATAACATCACCTCCGATACTATACGCGTTTCCGATAGCGATACCGATAGCAGCACCTGCACCCGCAACTCACGTACATTTACATTTACATTTTGAACAACAGCCAGTACCACAGCAAATACCACGACTAATACTATGCATGTTTCAACACGGAAATAAGCAACCAAGGCTGTGTCTACCACCAGCGTGTTGTACACCAGTGTGCTGTACAGCGGAGTGTTGTCCACCAATATACCCTCCTTCAACACCACCAGGATGGACCCCTACTCCGTCACCTGAGTTATCACTACCATCACTAGAAACACCATCAACGCCATCACTGTCACTGGTGCCGCCATTAAGTGAGCAGTCAGTTGCTACTACTACGGAGTCCCAACCATCATCTAAAGGTACTGCTGCTGTTACAGTAACACCACGAGGAGGTATGTACTAGCACTACAATAGTGTTGCCACAAAAATGTACTACCAGTAGAATAATCTCGTCGACAGTTTCAGAGATGTTATAATATAACTAACCCAGGTTTTTAGTAAACACGATTTAAATAAGCCTAGGCTGAGATGATTTCAGGGTCACTATAATGTAATTAACCAAGATTTTTAGTAGTGGCTACATGTCACATATTTCCACTAGGTCATATTCATTGGCGGAACTAATTCATACAGAGGTCATAGGTTTGGTCCAATACAGAACAGCAGTTGGATTATCGCAACATATCTTAGGGTCATCGACGCGGTACGCAGGTGTTGAATAAACACATTATAGGATTACTTGTTGTGTAGTAACAACTATGACTCTGCTTTGGACAGATATAGCGAGCGAGTAAAAAGTTTATTTTATATTTGTATATAACTACGTTTAGACTTCTATTGTACCAAGTATTTTGGGCACAAAAAATGTCTTGAAAGTTTGCAAAGATAAAGGATATGCATTTGAATGTCCGAATAAGAAATGTAACTGTATCAGAAACTAATTCCAGAAATAGAAGAATATTGGGAACCTACAACTGATGGATGGTACGAAACAACGACCTGCGGTAGGTGGGAAGAATATAATTGTTTTAGGGACGGTGATTGCACAGCTCACTGCAAGGATGGCACTCGGAACTATTGTCTGGATTATGAATGTCATTGTCATAGTTATTTTAACAATGTATAACATATATTAGTTAAATAAACCTAGATTGAGATAATTTTAGAGTCACTATACTGTCATATTCATTGCCTAAATTGATACATACAGATCTCACAATAGAGAACAGTAATTGGATTATCGAAAGATATCTTAGAGTCAACGACGCGGTACAGAGGGTTGGATAAACAACAATGTAATTCAAAATTATTTTTATATCATTACGACCAACGGAACCGACAGCCAATGTGAAACATACTGCATCGACAATTGCTTATATATTTTTGGTTGTCCGAATGGGATATGTAGATGTACAAACAAAAAATATTAAATAAATATAGACAGAGCAAACCCCTATCAGAATTCAGTATTGTGATAAGGTCACATTTAACGCTGCTGTTAGTAAACACAGATTTGTTAGTATACAAAACCCAGTGGCGTTCTGGATAGTTCTGGATACTTGGCTGGAGGGTAGCATAGCTACAGACACTTAGGCTTCAAAATGGGCTCATTGTGAAACCTTCATTTTAGGCTACTCACTCGTCCCTCCAGTCAATTTTGCGTGCGAGCTGCAAAACTCTGGCGGGCGAGGAGTTGCCAATGCTGGTCATACTAGGCCAGCACTCCCCTAGTATTGGTTGCCGAGTGTTTACTAGAGCTGGGCAGAGGCATTAGATAACGTGCTCTGCTGGTTCTAGTTCTTCATTGCACCCTCTAGATAACGGGGTCTGGTGGACAGACCCATCGTGTGTTTAGCCGGCAGTGGCCAGTTAGGATGTTTGTCAATAATTTCAGATTAGTTCTAGATAAGTTAAGGCGGGCCGTGGCTGCAATTTTACAAGGTTGCCTAATCGCTACCTTTGATTGCTTGCAGCCCGGCGGTTCTCGCCATCTTACCTTGTGAAGATCTGTGTCCTATGCTCTATTATTTTTTTCAGAGTACCTGCAAAACGTATTTCATCCTCTTAGATTGTTAGAGGATGTGAGGTTCTTGCCTTCCTGGCGATCTCATTTGCTGTTTCGTTCCCCTTGATGCCACTATGTCGTTTAATCCAGCAGAGTTCTAGTTTGTTATGTTTAGCTAGCTCCTCTAGATTGTGTAGACAAGAATATAGCTCTTTCGACACAAATGCGTTGACATTTAGTGCACTTAGAGCTGCTTTGCTGTTGGTTAGTATTTGGATATGTTTATCCTTAATATTGCGTTCAGCTAAAAGACTTCAACACATTTTAGTATACCTGTTAATTCAGCTTGGAAGAATGAAGTGAATCTTCCTAGTGGTGCACTTATCTTGAGATCGAGTTCTGGTGAGAGTATTCCATAGCCAGCTCTCGTCTTAGTTTTGGATCCATCAGTATACATGGTTATGTTGGCGCCTTGTGGGATACCATCCAGCAAGATGATGGTCTGAAAATGTTTGACAAAACTGTAGTTGGGTAGAATTTTGTTGTTAGTTGTAGACATAACAGGGCTTCAAGAACTGCTGTGGGTGTCGTTCACATAGCGCCGGCGATGGCAAGATAAGACATCCGCTGCACCTTTTTTTGATGTTACGTCATCTAGTGCTACTTGGATTGTTCTTAGACCAATCATATTTTTTATCCAGTCCCTCATAGTGGGGTGAATCACGTGAGATGTTATAGCATTATCAATACTCTCAAATGTTATTTTGTCAAAAACACCTTCAATATCAATGAAGGTGCAAAGCAACGAACTTTTATGCTCTAGTGTTTCCTCTATCCTAGAAGTCACCACATGTAGGGCTGATTCCGTTGAGCGTCCTGGTTGGTAGGCATCCTCTTTCGGATGTATGGGGTACGATCTCAGCGGCCCGTCCCTGATTTCACGATCACAGAGCCTTTCCAACGTCTTCCATAGAAATGAGGTTAGGCTGATGGGCCTGAATGACTTCGCAAGTGTGCAGTCTACTTTGCCTGGTTTGGTCTGAGGGTCACCTTGACCTCTCTCCATGTATTGGGTATGTACCTAAAAGCAAGGGGTGTTACCGTGAATATGCCATCCTCCCGTTTTAGCGAGTTAAGTTGGTGTACAGGGTTTTTTGATATTACTCTCTTCCCATAGAGGTATATCATTACTGTTTTCTTGGCCTTCTTGATCGAACGCTGATCCCTACACTCCACCAAGGGGGTGCAGAGGTACTCATGCCCGCCTTTCTCATGAGACAGGAGTCCCCATATGATGAAATCAGTAATTTTTGGAGGTGTTTCACACAGACCTCCAAGTCGTCCACTGATTCTGGAATTTTATCTGCTGCTTGATACTCCATCCTAGCACGGTAGTTCACGTGGTAGGAAATCTAGGTCGTAGCCTATCAGTCGGTGATCAGACATTCCTGACTTGATACGTGCCAGTTTTTTATTTTGCTCGACATATTGCCCATTGTTCGACAATCTTTAGTTTTTCGCAGTGTTCTACCAGGTTTACCAGTTCTGGGCTGGGAGGTGGTTGGGCTGCGTCGTACGGCAGATACGTAGAGGCAATCTATATATATATATATATAGATCTCTGCGTCGTCGTCCCTTTTCAGTCTGACAACTGTGAGATCTGCGGAGCTGAATTGGTGTAGGAGTGTACCTGTAACTTTAGAAGAGGTTTAGGTCCTAGGTTTGTTGCCAGCAACACTGTATAGCAGATATCGGTACAACAAATCCGACGTAAATGTCAAGCTCGCCTGCACGTTGGTGTCCCCTGCTAGAAAACTAAACAGGCTCTGACGACCGAAACACGGCGATATAACTGTTAAAACTGAGAACCAAGGAAATGAATTCTCAAACCATGCCAACCCGCAATGGCCAGCGTGGTGGGGTAAACGGCTAAAACACATCAAAATACATGGCCCTAAGTCCCCGACAGCTCGCGAACCCCCGTGAAGGTAGCGGAAGGTCAAGGCCAGGCTACCAAAACCGAATACTGACCATCGCCACTCTTAATACCAGAACATTATACCATATCAACTGGGATATACACTAGGAATAAGTGAGCACAAATGAACAGAAGAGGAACAATGCACAAAATGTCACCAATGTCCACAGTATCAGCAACAGAGTAATGTACCTCATATACAAATTAAACACTAGATACTCCTTAAAAATTATCCAAGTATCCACGCACCTACATCCACACGCATAGACGCTGAAATGGACAATTTCTATGAAGATATAATTAGTGCAATGCAACAAGAACCTACTCCTATTAGCATCCTGTAGTGCTAATCAGGGGGGAGATTCTTGAAAGGATGACCTTGAACAGCTAAATATTGCCAAATGCCGTCACGAGATGGCGCTATTTTATGGAGATTTTATTTTTATGAGTTGGTTTTTTCGGTAAAAATCTTGTTGGCACCACTCTTGCACACAAATTTCTCGATCCTGTTAGAGCCTGTCTTTCAGCCGCATGGCCATAGACAAGACGCATGGTGTCTGACACATTTTGCTATTTTATAGTGCTGTTTCTTAGTGTTTATTGTAATATAGACATAGTATTTCTGTTAATAATATTTAAAACTTGTTTTAGGTGTTTGGTGTGTGTTGTGAATTGTGAATTGTTTATTGACTATTTTGCAAGTAATTGTGGATTATAGTAAGTGTATTCATGATTCTATATGTAAATTATTGTTTAGTAAAATGGTTTTGAAGTGTGTTGTTGAGGGTTGTAATAATACCTCAGCACATTATTCGATGCATAGGTTACCTCCTAAGAACAGTCTGCAGTATTTTCAGTGGATTGCAGTAATTGGACATTCAGTTATTATTACTAACAATACTCGTATATGTGCTGTTCATTTTGAAGGACATTTTAGAAGGAGGACTTCTCAAATGATACCTACCTTATATTTACCAGGTAGATTTTATCGAATATAAAAACCAGCCTTTATTGATTTCAATTATAAAATAATTATGATCATTATACTACCTAGCTGTAGCTGCTCAACCGTCAGTGCACTCATTAGATTTGCATTGTGAGCCCTGCCATGCAGAAGAAAAAGGAGATACAGAAGTAGATATGGGTGGTTCCATATCTTATGCAAATGATTATTTTAGTGTACATAAACCAATAGATGATTTATTGAATTTGACAAGTATTTCAGATAATCACCGAGAACAATATGTTGATGAAATTTTTGTTTAACAGCAACCAATTAATACAGCAATATATGATGGTATGTTTGGTTTAAAATTATTTCTTTTTACACAATTAATTCTATTAATTACTTTTTTTATAGTTCCTGTATTTAATCCTCCAATCATGATGCTGTGTGTATACATTTTACAATTGACTAATATAATAGTTATATTTTCATGTTATATGTTGTATTTTCTTTATTTATTGACCCAAATATGAAATATATATTTAGAACTAATAGTATTTAACCATGAAAAACAGTTTATTGAACATTGAGATGTATTTGAATGGTATTTCTATAACATTTTATTGAATAGTATAGTACATGCTTGCCTTTAATTTATATAAATCATTTAAGAACGCAGATTTATATTACATTTTAATTGAATACTATTCAAAAATAAATCGAGATATTTAAATAAACAGTATTTCATATTTTAAATAATTTTAAAAAATACTATTATTTATTTGAATTAATTAGCTCAGCACTGAACCATAACTCAAGGGTTCAGAGCTGAGCTAATTATTTCACATTACCGTCACTAGAGTGCGCAGAAACTGGTTTAAAAAATACTACATTGAGTTTCCTATCTATCTTGTCTATGGTGCTAATATGAGACTTCAATGCTAAACTGGTTCATAAGGAGGACGAAACTGAAACAGCGTTGGGAAGCCACGTATTTGGAACAAGAAATGAGAGAGGTCAAACACTTCTCGAGTTTCTTCCACAACAAAACCTATTTGCAATGAACAGCTTCTACCGCAAACCTCCACAGCGAAAATGGACATGGGCCAGCCCCGCCGGTTTTACAAAAATGAAATTGACTTCATTAAATCTAACAGGAAGAAGATAGTACAAGACGTAACTGTACTGAATAAGTTCTCTATGGGCAGCGACCACACACTGGTACCAGCCAAAATCTCAATTAACATTAAGAACGAGCGGCGCAAGCTTATTAAACGACCGACACCTAACAAATGGAGCCCGCTTAGAGTCGAAACCCTGTACAAACAAATAATAACATCACAGCTAGCAACTATGGAAAATGTTATAGACCCGGATATAGAAGCCCTCAGTATACTTATTACAAATTCTATAAAAACAGCAGTTAAAGAATGTCAGACAGAACTTACCCAGCGAAATGAAAAACTTCTCTAAAAAAATCTCTAAAGCAGTGCGAAAGGACTCAATCGCCTACAACACAAATGAAATCACTACGGAAGTCATTCTCCGAAGGCAGGAAAAACATGTTAAGCCGACGTCGCCAATCAGTAACAGTTTACATCTGTTCGAGCACGCAGCAAAACTAAGTGCTGTTTTACATTGATTATAACTTTGTGATAATCCTCCACTATACCTTGTAGTAATTTCTCTTGTTGTTGTAATCAAAATAGGTAACATCTTCAGCATATTCTGCTCAGCCGAAGAGGTCGATTCAATTCATCGCGAATCTCATCGAAAAGAAACGCGAAACCATTTCGCACGAATTTATAATTGTGCGCAGTGGCGGTTGCGGTTGCGGCTAGTGGCGGAAAATTACCTGGAGTATCTTCATATTTATTTTCTTCATTTCCATTGAGGGGTCCTTCTCAGACATGTCCTCTGAATTATTCTGTGTCGCCACAGATGATTCCCCCACCGAGACGTTTAGGGGGGGGGGGGGGGTGTCCTTTTTGGTCCCTCTTCAGGTTGCGTTGGCCATTGAGGTTTCATTGCTGGCCCCTAACTAACCTGCGCCACCCTTAGAGGTTCCTCTATGGGTCCCTCCCCTCGGCGTGTATACTGTGACGTTCCCTCTTCAGGTCCTGTCACAGGATTTGGTTGGGGTTCAGGTTGAGGTTGTAACAAACGTCGAGTCCGGCAAGTAAAGTGACCGGAACAAGGAAGCTAATGACTGAATTATTATTTATCTTGGATATAACACCGCGTAACGCTTCTACTTACTAGCCCTAAGAGAAACGAGCGTACTACGATATAAATGATAAGTAATATGCCAATCGATTAAGATATTAACATTACTTACCTTTATGCCTTACTCCTGCTGTAAACCGCTTTGTTGGGGACCGCTGCCTTGCCGTTTGCTCAATCACTTGGGAAAGGTTTGTGGTGGGTTGAGATAACAAGTACATAAGAATTAACAATGATGTGTGATGATTGTCGATTGTAGACTACTTCTCCGTAATTGGAAAAGACTAAACGTAACCTCCGTATGTTATAACCCCAGCAAACCCCCGAAACTTGTGCCCAACGCGCTTCACACGGTACAAATAAACAACGCTTTGTTCTAGCGGAGTGCGGGATGGGTATATGAGCATTTCCTATACAATATTAGGAAATACAAATGATTCTTTCATATAATAACCATAGCCTGTACATGCATAAACACATGTGTGTTTTTAGGGGAATGCTAAGGAGTCTTATTACTCGCTGAGAGCGAGTAATACTAAATTCCAAAAATAAATAACTCACGTCTGACGACGTTCCCCTAAATACAACAAATCCACAATTGTTTATGTATACACAGACTCTTACAAGGTTCCATATTTAGCCCCTCTTCCATGGCTTCTCCATCTTCGCCACCCTTCTTTGCCCCGAGCAACTTGAAGGTTACCCGGGAGAAGTTCAGTAGTGGCTGTCAGTTTATCCCCTTGATTTTGTCCCAAGAGGATTCGTCCATGGTGATGACCACATGCTGACCGTTTGCGTCAGGTTTCCATGTGACCGTCGAAATTGCGGCATTTTGGACCATCAACCTGCGCAGAATCTTCTCCGGTTCCATTGCTGGCCCCGGAATCCACGTCATGGCCCTTAATTCTTTGGGTAGCAGGCTCTCCTCGACAGATTTAAGTCTGGCCCCTTCCCAGGGTTGTCCCTCTCTCATCACCCCCCGTCAGCCAGTGGTGCTCTGATTGACGCAGGAGACATACGGAGGTATACGGCCCTAGCTGAGACTCTGCTGAAGCCGACGGATTCACGGGCTTTCAGTACGTCAATTTTGTCGAGCAGATATGATTTTATATGTCCTATCTGCTCTTTATTCTGGGACAACTCCGGATAATCTTCAGGCAGTATTGCGATCTTGATATCCGAGGTTGCGTAAGATTTGCCCTGCGAAGAGGAAGATTCAGTAGAGCCCCTACTTCTGTCAATCGGCGGTGTACTTCCCGCTGTTAAGTGTCTCTTCTGAGTCCCTTGATCAGCGGTATAGTCACTCCCCCCGTTCCACAAGGGTGTTGGTAGTACATGTAATTATTACAATTGCAATACTTTCCCTTGTATGAATCATGCATTCATTAATATTGGGCAAATAACCGTTTACTGAAATAAATTTTAAAATATACTGACACATAAATTGACGCTTATTATAAACACTCAAAAAATCATTTTCAAATTCTGATTGAATTTTGTTGAAAATAACATGTGAATATAAAACAGTCTGCACGGCAAAGTCTTGCGGATAAAGCAATTTTCCCCGGCTCAAATTTCTGATAAGAGTATAATTATCTTCAACGGCCAGTTCTTCATCATAAACTAAATTTTGTTTGCAAATGTCACACTGTACTTTTCTTAGGGTGATATATATATATATATATATATATATATATATATATATATATATATATATATATCCGGCTCAATATATATATATATATATATATATATATCAATATATATATATATATATCAATATATATATATATATATATATTGAGCCGGAAATGTAGAATGGGTTGCCTGTGTCGCGGTGCGCCACTCTTCGGGGGTAGTCTCGCCGGAACTCCTCCGGAGCCATTGTCGTGTGACTCCTTCGACCTTGTGGGTCACATTGTCGAGATCTGTGCGTGCACGTTGCCGAGAGCGCCGTAATTAATTTTGTGGCGTGTACCTGCCGTCTCAGGTAAGCTGGTACATTTTTGCAGCCTGCGGCAGATCGTGACATGCGCTACTTTTCAGATTTCAGATTTCAGATTCTGAGTTTAGACAATTGTTTATTTTTACAATAAAAATGGGTCGTAACATATAGTTGGCTACATTTATTAAGAACATCCCTCCTGGCTCCTCCCTGCTTCGCCACATCTGGCGCCCAACAAGGGACCTGGTGCAACTACAGCATGCCTCTGCAGCATTCGCCATACTGAGTTGAACTGTCGTGACAGACAGACGTGTTTTCTCCTGAGCCCAGCTGACCAGCCAAGCCACCGGAGGATGCTGACATCCCTACCAGATAAAGTAAGTGGAACATTCTGCTAAGTGCGAGCTTAACAATGGCCTCCTCCGCCATGGAATTCGAGACTACACTCGTCTCCAAGGAGCAGATGGCTATTATGATTAAGTTTTTGTATTCCGAATTGCTATCTCTGCAAGAGGTCATAAAGAAGGCAAACATCCCAAATCCCTTCCCAATACCACTCCTAGACTCGCCCGAAATGGCTCCCATCCACAACACCCCAGTAGGCTTACTGCCGAACCAGGTGGCCGATTCCGGTTTACCGTCTGGGGTAAAACCCCAATCCTCTACTAACGAGCCCGCTTCTGGGAGCCCACTCGTTAATCCCGTCTCTGAAAAACAGTCTTCCGGCAAGAAGACTAAAAAGTCTTCTAGCAAGTCCCTAGTCCCTAGTCAGGGCCCTAAAAAGCCTAAAACACGCGAACAATTCCCCGCACTTCCAGGCGTGGATATGTTCGTTCCCCCAGCCAACCCGATTGAGCCCATGCTCACCACCCCAGCCCCAGAGACCATCGACCCCATGCTCACTGAGCACTCAGTCCCGAAAAGGAAGGCAACCGATGACCTTTCACGCCCCAGCTCATCTGCCACTAGCGCTGCGTCTGATGACGAATTAGACGGAGCTCGCGAAGCGGCATTCCAACTCCCGAAGTCGCAACAAAAAGCGGCAAAGCAGCCGAGAACAGAGGCCATATCGGCACCTGTTGCCGCAGTTTCTGCAACCCCTCAGCCCAAAGGGAAAACCCCTCCCCCCGTAGTCCTTGAATCTAAAGAGGGCTACGGCTTCGCGAAATTAATGTTCGCGAAATTACTATCAGTAAAGCGGTCAACACTGCTAAAGGGGTGCGTCTTCACCCGGCTTCCCCCGACCATTCCACCTCGAAGAAAGGGGTTCAAAATATCACACCTACACCCTACCCTCCGAAAAAGTCCTCCGCGTAGTTCTCCGTGGCATTCCCGAAATCTTATCTGCAGAAGACGTTCTGGAAGACGTCAAAATGCAGGGTTTCCCCGCGATCTCGGCCCACCAGATGGGCCAAAAGTTCAACTCCCGAGTGTTCCCAATGGTAATGCTAACATTACCATTGACCCCAGCTGGAAGAACTATCTTCACGCTCACCAATATCTTTACGTTCCACCGCGTCACGGTGGAACATAAACGCAAATCATTAGACGTTGGGCAATGCCATCGATGCCAAACGTTTGGTCACTCCGCATCAAATTGTCGACGTGATTTTGCCTGCGTTAGATGCGCAGGCTCTCACTCTCACACGGTGTGTACACATACTCGTGAAACAGGTCCTGCTACCTGCGCAAATTGCGGCGGCAGTCACCCTGCCAATTATCGGGGATGCTCTAGCTTCCCCAAGCGTAAAACCCAACCGGACTCATCAACCCGGCTGGGTATCTCTTACGCCCGCGCTACTACCCATAAGGCAAGCCCGCCAATGCCCCAGCCCACCTCGGTCCCACCGACAACTTATGCCCATCCGGCAACATCTATAGTCCCTCAGACAATCCCAACCCCATCGGCAAGCGTTCCACATTATACTTTAAATGACCTTATAGATCCTGAAATTCCACGCGATGAACGTTTTCGTCGCCTGGATGCTCATATTGCCCTCCGAATTGCTCAGGGCGCTACGACCGTGGAGATTCAGTCAGTTGCAAACATAGTTTGGAACTTCCGTGAAGCCCCCCGGGGCTGGCCAAACGGCCATTCCACATCCAAATCATTTTTCACACATTTATAGAGATACCCATATATAAAATTAACGTTTTCGCTGTTTCAGGAGGAGTGCTTTTTAGTCAGTAAGAATCTGACACTGTCTCCCCTCACAGAGAGGGGATTCGTCTTTTGGAAGATTTTTACACTCCTGTCGCCTGTCGCCAAAAAAAAAAAAAAAAAAAAAGGGGCAAGAACAGCGTGATGCTTTCAAAGAGGTGAAGCGCCGCATCGTGAACGCGTCTCTGCTACACCACCCCTCGCCTAGTGCGCCATATTTTCTACAATGTGACGCCAGCGACGTCGGTCTTGGGGCGGTGCTCTGTCAACGGGTTGGGGGAGATTCGCGCGTTGTTGCCTATTTTAGCAAACAGCTTTTAGATCGGGAGCGCCGGTACACGACTTCAGAGAAGGAGTTGCTTGCCATCGTAGAGGCACTTAAAAAATGGCGAGTGTTCTTAATCGGTCGCCGTTTCACAATCTACTCGGATCACCATGCACTATCTTACCTTAATCAGTGCAGGTTGCTATCGCCACGAATAACTCGGTGGGTACTCGCCATCCAGGACTACGACTTCGATGTCCAGTACCTGCCTGGTCGAAATAGTTTTGTCGCGGACGCCTTATCTCGACATCCGCCTGCGCGGTGCGCTGTCCCGGGTGACCGCACGTTTTCCATTCGGGCTGTACGCAAGTCAGGGCCGGATTTTCAGCCCCTACTTCAGCGTCTGCTGACGGCGCAGCTCGTCGATCCGAAACTGGCTAAAATTCGAACGGAAATTATAGCCACCGAGGACCACCCCCGCTTCTGTATAGATGACGGTTACCTCTTTTACCGCACGGAAACGGATCTGCCTTGCCTGCTCTGCGTACCGGAAGCGCTTATCGCCGATTTCGTGCGAATTTACCATGAATATTACGGTCACTTCGGCACGTATAAGACCTGGTGTGCCATGCGCCGTGACCTTTGGTGGTCCGGGATGTTCCGAGCCGTAAAACGGGAACTACGGGGTTGTACGCTCTGCCAAACCGCCAAGGCAGCCCGGTTACGCAGGCCAACCTTCGAGGCCATCCTACCCTCGGGCCCTAACGACCTCGTCGCCGTGGACTTTTATGGCCCGCTACCACGTTCAGTCGGAGGGGTGTCGTACGTCTTCGTAATGTTAGATGTTTTTTCTAAGTGGGTAACCCTCTACCCAGTGAAACGCGCCAATACGTCCACCATCGTTCGGCGCTTAACCACCGACTACTTCCCGCACGTGGGAAAGCCACGCCGTTTACTATGTGACCATGGAACGCAGTTCACTGCACGTCGGTGGCGGGAATTTTTAAATGAGCAAGAGGTTAAGCTCCCTCAGTAAGGCATCCCCAGGGTAATCCCGCAGAGCGTGTGATGCGTGAACTGGGTCGTTTATTCCGCACATTTCGTCGCGATAACCATCAGGGCTGGGCCAAAGATATCCCGCTTTTTTCACGGGTACTAAACTCAGCGGTGCACGAGTCCACTGGATACGCATCGTGCGAATTGCATTTTGGGCGTCCACCGGAGTCGCCACTACGCGCACATGTCTCATTTCCCTCTGGTAACTTAGCCGATCAATCTGATCACCACGTGCGCCTCTATTTTGCGGATAAAAACCTACACAAAGCCGCGCAGGGTCGCATTACCAGTTCCATTAGCCCTCCGGGAGCGCCTACGGACTCTTTTGCGGTAGGTGAACTAGTCCTCCTAAAGGCAAACCCAGTGGCTTCCGACGTTTTAGGGGAAACCAAAAAGTTTCTTCCTCTTTTCGAGGGGCCTTACAAGGTGCTCGAGCGGCTAGCCACAAAAACCTACATCTTAGCATGCCCGCCACAAAACATACTAGAAGTGAATACACTGTACAAAAAGAGAGCAACACGATTATTCGACCGTAGCGCCAAATTTTCCCTAGGGACGATGTTTGGAAACTCAGCGACGCGCGAAATGGTGGGATTTAAAAATTATTCGTGTCCGCCTAGAAGCAACGCCAGCAATTATTTTTTCTTACTGAAATTATTTTTCAGTAAAAAAATAAAATTGTTGGTCTTGTTGGTTCTATATTATTTAGTTATAGGATTTAGATAAAAAACACTTTATGGGTAACCAATTTTATTATTATAAATAAAAATAAACACAGATTTAAAAGATAATTCATATTGTGATGTTGCAAAAATTCTTCTTTGCAGAGTTGGAAACATGAAAACAAAATTACATTAAAATATTAATAATTAGTAGTCGTTGATGTCACACTTAGCATATTATCATTATTAGTCCTGGCAAATTCCCAATTAATATGAAACAACATTAAATGGAATTAATTTATATTATTATAGAAATTATATGAGTCTTATCTTATTGTTGTTGTGATAAGATCAGCTTGCTTCTTGCAGAACATGCAGTTTAGTTTACTTTGTGTCTCTAATGTTTCCGCACTTTCTTCAGGAGAGAAAATATTTATATTATTTGACCTAACCTGATAAACAAAAAATCAGTAATAATAAAAAAACTAAAATTAATAAAATAATGCAAGATTTACCTTTTTTGGATCCTGACAAGATGTACATGAACATTTGTTCATGCCACAAATTGTTTGAATATCAAATATAAACAACTACCAAAGAGTAGAAAATAGTCGAACAGTAAGACTCAATAACAATGCAACACATCAACATTGATGAGCCAGAGACTTATATCTTCTCATACTAGTGTTTTAAAACTGGTTGAATACATTAACAAATTTACTTTATCTACTGTTACTTTATCTACTGTTACTTTATCTACTATTAATTTACACAAACATCATCCACGATATTACAAATAACTTTTCAGCTAGATAATTTTTCTCCTTTAATAAAAATGCTTGTTTTTCAAATTAGGATCACGCGGGTACTTACAACGATATTTAATAATACGAATGTATTATTATTATACTCATGCTTACTACAAATAAATATAATAAACAAATTAAAAATTATACCTTGAAAATTTCTAACGTAAGCAAAACACTGAATTGAGGTTATGTAATGAAAACAAACGCGTTCTAGAAAGCCACATTCACACGGAAGATATTTATAAAGATTACAAAATAAAAAAAATATATTTTGTAATACATCACATCTAACTCGAGGCAACCATTGTTTAAACCGTTTAGCACATATAAATTACTTACTCGTAGCACTTTCTACTAAAAAAGCGGCTTATTATTTTAAAATAACTGAATTGTACAATTAGCAAGTACAAATACATTTAGGCCTGTGTGCATCGTTCTCCGAAATAAATCTACGGTGACGCCAACATGCGGTGCAAATGTGTTTCCATTTCCCCTATCCAAGCCGCACCTACCTGGTGCCCGCACTCAAATGCACGACGCAGCCAGTTCCACGCTTCCCACCTACGGCGATTTAATTCTTCGGCTTCCGATCCGGGATCTTGCGACGCTACGCGTCTCTTGCCTCGAATGGGGGCAGATGAGCCGGAAAAGTAGAATGGGTTGCCTGTGTCGCGGTGCACCACTCTTCGGGGGTAGTCTCGCCGGAACTTGTCGTGTGACTCCTTCGACCTTGTGGGTCACATTGTCGAGATCTGTCGTGCACGTGGCCGAGAGCGCCGTAAAAATTTTGTGGCGTGTGCCTGCCGTTTCAGGTAAGCTGGTACATTTTTGCAGCCTGCGGCAGATCGTAACATGCGCTACTTTTCAGATTTCAGATTCTGAGTCTAGACAATTGTTTATTTTTACTATAAAAATGGGTCGTAACATATAGTTAGCTATATTTATTAAGAACATCCCTCCTGGCTCCTCCCTGCTTCGCCACAATATATATATATATATATATATATATATATATATATATATATCTATCTCTCTCTCTATATATATAATTAGCTAAGAGCGGTCCATTGCATTGGATTAGCCGGCGGCAGGGGGGGAGTAGGGGGTTGAGAAAGGTGTCATTGGAAAGGGGCATCCTTCTAGACGACGGGAAAATAATACCGGGCACCACGGGTCTGGTGGGAAAAGCGGTGGAAACGTGGAAAGCCGGGAAAGCGGGAAGCATGAAATTGATGGTAGCGAAAAAATTTAACTGTCAGTTTGTGCGCGCTAAAATGGCAAGTAAAGATCGGGAAAAAAAGTGAGAAAATGTCAACCAGTAGGCGTGTACTTCCGGAAAAGTGGAAAAATAAAAAATGAAAATTTTCCAATAGAAGCGAGTTTAGGCTCATTGGATAGGCAATTGAAAACTGACCGATGAAAGTTAAATTATAATGAATGTAAAGTTAAAGATAAAGGTGCAAAAGTAAAAATGTTAAATTTCAAAAAATGTCCGTAAACGTCACAAAAATATGGTCCGTTGCGTCAAAATTGGGATCGTCCAAAAAGCGGCCTGGCCCTGAAACTTATGTTGTTTGATTGGAAATATAGTCTAGATGGCGGGAAAAATGACGAGATTGTTTCAAATTGAACCTGTAAAGCTACAGGGCTTGGCAAATTTATAAAACATTGAACATTTTATTTCAAGATAGAAAGTTGTTTTTAGACTTATTTTGTAGGCCTTTAGTTTCCAAATATAAAAACCATAAAACTTTGTTATAAAAAGTGTACCGGTTTGGCAGTAAAATCGAAGAAGTGAAGAAAAATAAAATGAAAATTGTCCAATTAAGATGAACTTTGGCCTGTTTGATAGACAATTTTTAACCAAATTAAAAGTCTAATTATATTTATGCCCTAAAACAAAAGACAAACCCGTCACATGATATGATATAAAAGTGCTAAAAATCGGTAAAAATGCCAAAACTATCGTTCGTTGGTTCAAAATTGGGGCCGTCCCAGAAACGGCATGGCTCTGAAACATATGTCGATTGATTGGAAATATAATCTAGATGGTGGGAAAAATGCCGAGATTGTTGTAGATTGAACCTGAAAAGTTACACGGCTTGGCAAATTTTTGAAACATTGAAAATTTTATTTCAAGATAGAAAGTTGTTTTTAGTCTTATTTTGTAGGTATTTAATTTCCAAATATAAAAACCTTAAAACATTGTTATAAAAAGTGTACCGCTTTGGCGGTAAAGCCGAAGAAGTGAAGAAAAATAAAATGAAAATTGTCCAATCAAGATGAACGTTGACCTGTTGGATAGACAATTTTGAACCAAATGAATAATTATTATATAGTTTTTCCCTAAAACAAAAGTCAAAGCCGTAACATGATAAATTATAAAAATGATAATAATCGTTAAAATGCCAAAACTACCTTCCGTCCGTTCAAAATTGGGGCCGTCCCAGAAGAGACATGACCCTGAAATTTATGTCGCTGGATTGGAAATATAGTCCAGATGGCGGGAAAAATGTCAAGATTGTTCCAAATTGTAGCTGAAAAGCTACAGGGCTTGGCAAATGTTTGAAAATTTGAAAATATTATTTCATGTTAAAAAGTGGTTTTTGGTTTTATAGTGTAGATACCTCTACATTTCCAAACAGGAAAACATACAAATATTGTTATAAAAAGTGTACCGTATTGGTGGTAAAGTCGAAGAAGCAAAGAAAAATAAAATAAAATTATTCAATAGAGATGGGCTTTGGCCTGTTGGATAGATAATTTTCAAACAAATAAAATATCTTAACAAATTTTTCTTCCAAAACATAAGGCAAACCCGCCACATGATAAAATATAAAAATGATTAATATCGGTAAAAATTCCAAAACTACCTTCCGTCCGTTCATTTGATTGGAAATATAGTGTTGATGGCGGGAAAAATGTCGAGATTGTTTAAAATTGAACCAATAAAGCAACAGGGCTTAGCACACTTTTGAAATTTTGAAAGTTCTATTTCATGACAGAAAGTTATTTTTAATCTTATTTAGTAGGTATTTCATTTCAAAAGAGATAAAAACAAACAAAAATTGTTATAAAAAGTGTACCATTTTGGCGGTAAAGTCGAAGAAGTGAATAAAAATTAAATGAAAATTGTCCAATCAAGATGAAGTTTAGCCTGCTGGATAGAAAATTTTAAATCAAATGAAAAATCTTAATATATGTTTTTCCTACAACAAAAGATAAGCCCGTCACATGATAAATTATAAAAGTGATAAGAAACGGTAAAATGCCAAAACTACCTTCTGTTGCGTCGACATTATGGCCGTCCAAGAAATAGCCAAGACTCAAGTTTGTTTCAAATTCACATTTTGAACCAAATAAAAAATCTTAATACAATTTATTTTAAAACTAAATATAAACCAATTGCATGACACATTATAAGTGCAATATAGGTAAAAATAGCAATACTGTCAAAGACGCATGGACGGAAGAACATAGGTATTTTCCAGAGATGACCTCAAAATAATCAGTGACCTTATAAAGAGGATTTCTGTTAAAAATTAAAAATTTTCAGTAATTACATTACTCTATGCATATTGCATATGTTGACATTTTTGTCATTTTAACATTTTTGGCGATATTCGAAAATACTTGAAAATATTTCACAATAGTTGTCGAGAGTTGACAATAATTGGATGATATTTGCAATATTTTAAAAGAGTTGACTATATTTGACACCATTTGTCTTTTTGGTTCATTTTCATTTATTTGTGTGTAAATAAATTGTAACTATATATAAAATTAAACTATTAGGCAACCCAAGTTACACCTGCTGTTAGCGGCAAGTGGGAATTTGGTTTTCAAGTATTGGCATCAATAAACGCTGACTTCACACGGGATATTTCAAAAGCATTTATGTCTCTGTTCGTTTGTTAAACAATGGTGTTATGTTGTATTGTCAAACGCTAGGTTTTAGTTTTGGTTATTTGTCGTAAGTAAGTACAGTAAATATACAGTAAATATATTAATACAATTATGAATTCTGTTGCATGATATATTTCTTCTATTTTAGTACTATACACATTAACTCTCTAGAAATATGCCTTCGACACCAACTTTTTCTGGAACGTCGGATAGTATTACTAATGTTATTTTTACACAGACGAATAATCCCATGAGACTTGATATATCATTAGATAATGAACATAATAATATATTTAGTGGCGAAGGTAAGATATTTGTATAATATTTTTAGATAATGTAAGTAATCAACGTAGATCTAAGGGTAGATAGACCTCCAAGACGAGGCAGAGTTTATCAGAATAGTTCCCAAAAGAGAATTGCTGCAATTAATGACAACGAAAATTCTGGAAATGGCAGTTGCAACCAGTCTTCGCCAAAATAAACGTTTTCTGGAACATCGGATGGTCTTGCCAATATTAGTCTTATACACACGAATAATACCGTGAGACCTGATATATCATTAGATAGTGATCTTAATAGTATAGCGGAAATGATATGAAATTTCTATAAAAGTTTTATTTTATAGCATATTTGATAAATGAACACTTTTAGATAATGTAATTAATCAACGTAAATTCAGACCCATATAGCCACACAGAGACTTTTTTAATTAGTGTATGTGAGCTATATTCATGATGAAAATTAACAATATTTTTTAGATTTTTTTAGCGTTAAAAATTCGTTTCTTATATTAATACTGCTGAATTCAGAAAGTGAAAATATATCCTATACGTAGGATGGTTGGTGGGGTGGGGTAGACGTGATGGCTATAAATATATGTATTCTCTTCTCTCTTCATATGTATAGCAAAAAAATACACGACTTTTCTTATGGCAGATTTCTAACAAAACTTAAATGAGCTACTTAAAATAATAGATAGCCATTAAGAACATGCCATTAAAAGATACTGTAGTTATACAGAAACATACTTTATCCAGATTTAAAAATTAACTGATAGGAATAAGTTTTTCCGCACAAATTATATTTTTATTTTGTTCCATGAGTTCGGAATTTATTTAATGTTAAGCTATTTACGGCATGTAAATGTATAATTGTTTATTTAATATTTAACTAGCACTCTTTGTATGCTTAAATAAAGAAATATACTATTTACAAGACTGTTTTCGCGGAGATTTCCACCCAAACTTAAATTTATATGTTTAACAAAGTATACATATACTTTTTATACTCCTTTTATTGCAGCTATTGCTGCAACGGGCCACTAGTCTATCTATCTATCTATCTATCTATATATATAATTAGCTAAGAGCGGTCCATTGCATTGGATTAGCGGTCGGCAGGGGGGGAGTAGGGGATTGGGAAAGGTGTCATTGGAAAGGGGCATCTTTCTAGACGACGGGAAAATTATACCGGGCACCATGGGTCCGGTGGGAAAAGCGGTGGAAATGTGGAAAGTCGGGAAAGCGAGAAGCATGGAATTGATCGGAGCGGAAAAATTCAACTGTCAGTTTGTGCGCGCTAAAATGGCAAGTAAAGATCGGGAAAAAAAAATGAGAAAATGTCAACCAGTAGGCGTGTACTTCCGGAAAAGTGGAAAAATAAAAAATGAAAATTTTCCGATAAAAGCGGGTTTAGGCTCATTGGATAGGCAATTGAAAACTGACCAATGAAAGTTAAATTATAATGAATGTAAAGTTAAAGATAAAGGTGCAAAAAGTAAAAATGTTAAATTTCAAAAAATGTCCGTAAACGTCACAAAACTATGGTCCGTTGCGTCAAAATTGGGGTCGTCCAAAAAGTGGCATCACCAAGACGCTTATGTTGTTTGATTGGAAATATAGTCTAGATGGCGGGAAAAATATAGAGATTGTTTCAAATTACACCTGAAAAGCTACAGGGCTTGGCAAATTTTTCGAGTTTGTTAATTTTTTTTTCAAGATAGAAAGTTGTTTTAAATCTTATTTTGTAGGTATTTTGTTTCCAAAGAGAAAAACAGAAAAATATTGTTATAAAAAGGGTACCGTTTTGGCGGCAAACTAGAAGAAGTAAAGAAAAATAAAATAAAAATTGTCAAAATAAATTAAACTTTAGCCTGTTGGATAGACAACTTTGAAACAAATGAAAAATCTTGATACATTTTTTCAATAAAACAAAAGACAAACCAGTCAGATGATATATTATAAAAGTGATAAAAATCGGTAAAAAAGCCAAAACTATCCTCCGTTGCGTCAAAATTGGGGTCGTCCCGGATACGGTATGGCCCTGATATGTATGTAGTTTAATTGGAAATATAGTCTAGATGGCGGGAAAAATGACGAGATTGTTTCAAATTATAAATGAAAAGCTACAGAGCTTGGCAAATTTTTCGAGTTTGGTAATTTTTTTTTCATGATAGAAAGTGGTTTTATATCTTATTTTGTAGGTATTTTGTTTCCAAAGAGAAAACCAGAAAAATATTGTTATAAAAAGGGTACCGTTTTGGCGGCAAAGTAGAAGAAGTAAAGAAAAATAAAATAAAAATTGTCAAAATAAAATGAACTTTAGCCTGTTGGATAGACAACTTTGAAACAAATGAAAAATCTCCATACATTTTTTCAATAAAACAAAAGATAAACCAGTCAGATGATATATTATAAAAGTGATAAAAATCGGTAAAAATGCCAAAACTATCCTTCGTTGCGTCAAAATTGGGGTCGTCCCGGATACGGTATGGCCCTGATCTGTATGTAGTTTAATTGGAAATATAGTCTAGATGGCGGGAAAAATGACGAGATTGTTTCAAATTGAACCTGTAAAGCTACAGGGCTTGGCAAATTTATAAAACATTGAATATTTTATATCAAGATAGAAAGTTGTTTTTAGTCTTATTTTGTAGGCCTTTAGTTTCCAAATATAAAAACCTTAAAACTTTGTTATAAAAAGTGTACCGGTTTGGCGGTAAAGTCGAAGAAGTGAAGAAAAATAAAATGAAAATTGTCCAATTAAGATGAACTTTGGCCTGTTTGATAGACAATTTTGAACCAAATTATAAGTCTTATTATATTTTTTCCCAAAAACAAAAGACAAACCCGTCACATGATATGATATAAAAGTGCTAAAAATCAGTAAAAATGCCAAAACTATCGTTCGTTGGTTCAAAATTGGGGCCGTCCCAGAAACGGCATGGCTCTGAAATGTATGTCGATTGATTGGAAATATAGTCTAGATGGCGGGAAAAATGTCGAGATTGCTGTAGATTGAACCTGAAAAGTTATACGGCTTGGCAAATTTTTGAAACATTGAAAATTTTATTTCAAGATAGAAAGTTGTTTTTAGTCTTATTTTGTAGGTATTTAATTTCCAAATATAAAAACCTTAAAACATTGTTATAAAAAGTGTACCGCTTTGGCGGTAAAGTCAAAGAAGTGAAGAAAAATAAAATGAAAATTGTCCAATCAAGATGAACTTTGGCCTGTTGGATATACAATTTTGAACCAAATGAAAAATCCTTATATAGTTTTTCCCTAAAACAAAAGTCAAAGCCGTAACATGAAAAATTAAAAAAATGCTAATAATCGTTAAAAAAGCCAAAACTACCTTCCGACCGTTTAAAATTGGGGCCGTCGCAGAAGACACATGCCCCTGAAATATATGTCGCTGGATTGGAAATATAGTCCAGATGGCGGGAAAAATGTCAAGATTGTTCCAAATTGTAGCTGAAAAGCTACAGGGCTTGGCAAATGTTTGAAATTTTGAAAATATTATTTCATGTTAAAAAGTGGTTTTTGGTTTTATAGTGTAGATACCTCTACATTTCCAAACAGGAAAACATAAAAATATTGTTATATAAGGTGTACCGTTTTGGTGGTAAAGTCGAAGAAGCGAAGAAAAATAAAATAAAAATTAAATCGAGATGGGCTTTGGCCTGTTGTATAGATAATTTTGAAACAAATAAAATATCTTAACACATTTTTCTTCTAAAACAGAAGCCAAACCCGCCACATGATAAAATATAAAAATGATTTATATCGGTAAAAATTCCAAAACTACCTTCCATCCGTTCAAAATTGGAGCCGTCTAAGAAGTCGCATGGTTCTGAAACTTATGTTATTTGATTTGAGATTGTTTAAAATTGAACCGATAAAGCAACAGGGCTTGGCAAATTTTTGAAATTTTGAAAGTTCTATTTCATGAAAGAAAGTTATTTTTAATCTTAGAATCTTAGTAGGTCTTTCATTTCCAAAGAGAAAAACAAAACAAAATTGTTATAAAAAGTGTACCATTTTGGCGGTAAAGTTTAAGAAGTGAATAAAAATTAAATGAAAATTGTCCAAGCAAGATGAACTTTAGCCTGATGGATAGACAATTTTTAATAGAATGAAAAATCTTAATAGATTTTTTCTCTAAAAAAAAGGCAAATCTGTCACATGGCAATTTATAAAACTGACAAAAATTGGTAAAAATGCTAAAACTACCTTCCGTCCGTTCAAAATTGGAACCGTCCCAGAAGCGGCATGGCAATATAAATAAATAAATAGCAATACCGTCAAAGACGGATGGACGGAAAGACATAGATATTTTTCAGAGATGAAATTAAAATAATCAATGACCTTATAAAGGTTAAGAGGATTTCTGCTAAAAATTAAAAAAAAAACTACTATATGCATATTGCATATGTTGACATTTTTGGCATTTTTATCATTTTTGACGATATTCGAAAATAATTGAAAATATTTCACAATAGTTGAAGATATTAGACAATATTTGGATGATATTTGCAAAATTTTAAAATAGTTGATACCATTTGTCTTTTTAGTTCATTTTCATTTATTTGTGTGTAACTAAATTGTAACTATATATAAAATTAAACTATTAGGCAACCCAAGTTACACCAACGGTTTGTTAAATGCAAATGGCGGCAAATTGTGAATTTGGTTTTCAAGAGTTGGCATCATTAAACGCTGACGTGTGGGATATTTTAAAGGTATTTTTTCTCTCTGTTCGTTTGTTAAACAATAGTGTTATGTTGTACTGTCCAACTATAGCTTGTAGTTTTGGTTATTTGTCGTATTGATCATCATATTCGTCAAAGTAACTACAGTAAATATATTAATACACTTATGAATTCTGTTGCATGAAATATTTCTTCTACTTTAGTACTATACTCATTAACTCTGTAGCAATATGAGAAAATGTACGGGTCGAATTAATGAGTGCGAAACTGTTGGCCTTCGACACAAACTTTTTCTGGAACGTCGGATAGTATTACTAATGCTATTCTTACACAGACGAATAATCCCATGAGACTTGATAAATCATTAGATAATGAACATAATAATATATTTAGTGGCGAAGGTAAGATATTTTTCTATGAGTTTTTTATGGCATATTTAATAAAATGGACATTTTTAGAAAATGTAAGTAATCAACGTAGATCGAAGGGTAGACCTCCAAGACGAGGCAGAGTTTATCAGAATAGTTCCCAAAAGAGAATTGCTCCAATTAAATATATATAAATAATACCGTGAGACCTGATATATCATTAGATAGTGATCTTAATAGTATAGTGGAAATGATATGATATTTCTATAAAAGTTTTATTTTATAGCATATTTGATAAATGAACACTTTTAGATAATGTAATTAATCAACGTAAATTCGAAAAATGTCAAGATTGTTCAAAATTGAACCTGAAAAGCTACAGCGCTTGGCAAATGTTTGACGACATTTTGAATATTTTATTTCATGATAGAAAGTGGTTTTTGGTTTTATAATGTAGATACCATTATATTTCCAAGCAGGAAAACATAAAAATATTGTTATAAAAAGTGTACCGTTTTGGTGGTAAAGTCGAAGAAGCGAAGAAAAATAAAATAAAAATTATCCAACCGAGATGGGCTTTGGCCTGTTGGATAGATAATTTTGAAAAAAATAAAATATATTAATAAATTTTTCCTCTAAAACAGAAGGCAAACCCGCCACATGATAAAATATAATAATAATAAATATCGGTAAAAATTCCAAAACTACCTTCCGTCCGTTCAAAATGGAGCCGTCCCAGAAGTCGCATGGTTCTGAAAATTATGTTATTTCATTGGAAATATAGTGTAGATGGCGGGAAAAATGTCGAGATTGTTTAGAATTGAAGCAATAAAGTAACAGGGCATAGCAAATTTTTGAAATGTTGTTCTATTTCATAACAGAAAGTTATTTTTAATTTTATTTAGTAGGTCTTTCATTTCAACACAAAATTGTTATAAAAAGTGTACCATTTTGGCGGTAAAGTCGAAGAAGTGAACAAAAATTCAATGAAAATTGTCCAATAAAGATGAACTTTAGCCTGCTGGATAGAAAATTTTGAATCAAATGAAAAATATTAATACATTTTTTCTCTAAAACAAAAGACAAATCTGCCACAAGGCAATTTATAAAACTAATAAAAATAGGTGAAAATGCTGAAACTACCGTCCCAGAAGCGGCATGACCCTGAAACTTATGTTGTTTGATTGGAAATATAGTCTTTTATAGAAATATCATACCATTTCCACTAACTATATTATTAAGATTACTATTTAATGATATAATCTGGCCTCACGGGATTATTCGTGTGTATAAGATTAATATTGCCATTTTCAAAATTATCGTGTTCATTAATTGGAGCAATCTCTTTTGGGAACTATTCTAATAAACTCTGCCTCGTCTTGGAGGTCTACACTTAGATCTACGTTGATTACTTACATTATCTAAAAGTGTTCATATTAAATATGCCATAAAAAACTCTATATCTTACTATCGCCACTAAATATATTATTATATTCATTATCTAATGATATATCAGATCTCATGGGAATATTATAAAAAGTTTGTGTGAAGACTGGTTGCAAATACCATTACCAATATTTTCGCAGTCATTAATTCGACCCGTATATTTACTCAGATATTTCTACAGAGTTAATGTGTATAGTACTAAAGTAGAAGAAATATATCATGCAACATAATTCATAAGTGTATTAATATATTGACTATACTTACTTTGACGAATATGATGATCAATACGACAAATAACAGAAACTAAAAGCTATAGTTTGACAATACAACATAACACTATTGTTTAACAAACGAACAGAGAAATAAATACTTTTGAAATATCCCGCGTGAAGTCAGCGTTTAATGATGCCCTTACTTGAAACCCAAATTCCCACTTGCCGCTAACAGTAGGTGTTGCCTAATAGATTAATTTTATATATAGTTACAATTTAGTTTCACACAAATAAATTAAAATGAACTAAAAAGACAAATAGTGTCAAATATAGTCAATTATTTTCAAGTATTTTCAAATATCGTCAAAAATGTTAAAAATGCCAAAAATGTCAAAATGCAATATGCATAAAGTATTGTAATTATTCAAAATCTTTTTTGTTCAAAATGTGAATTTGAAAAAACTTGAGTCTGTGCTTGGCTATTTCTGGGACGGCCCGAATGTCGGCGCAACAGAATGTAGGTTTGGAATTTTTACCTTTTTTTATCACTTTTATAATTTTTCTTTTCACGGGCTTATCTTTTGTTTAATGGAAAACATATATGAAGATTTTTCAATTGATCAAAAGATCATCTTGATTAGACAATTTTTTTAAAATTTTTATTCACTTCTTCAACTTTACCGCCAAAATGGTACAATTTTTGTAACAATATTTTTGGGGTTCTCTCTTTGGAAATTAAATACCTACAATATAAGATCAAAGTTCACTTTCTATCATTAAATAAAATTGTCCTGTAGCTTTTCAGATTCAATTTGCAACAATCTCAACATTTTTCCCACCATGTAGACTATATTTCCAATCAAACAACATAAGTTTCAGGGTCATGCCGCTTCTGGGACGGTAGTTTCAGCATTTTCACCTATTTTTATTAGTTTTATAAATTGCCTTGTGGCAGATTTGTCTTTTGTTTTAGAGAAAAAATGTATTAATATTTTTCATTTGATTCAAAATTTTCTATCCAGCAGGCTAAAGTTCATCTTTATTGGACAATTTTCATTGAATTTTTGTTCACTTCTTCGACTTTACCGCCAAAATGGTACACTTTTTATAACAATTTTGTGTTGAAATGAAAGACCTACTAAATAAAATTAAAAATAACTTTCTGTTATGAAATAGAACAACATTTCAAAAATTTGCTATGCCCTGTTACTTTATTGCTTCAATTCTAAACAATCTCGACATTTTTCCCGCCATCTACACTATATTTCCAATGAAATAACATAATTTTCAGAACCATGCGACTTCTGGGACGGCTCCATTTTGAACGGACGGAAGGTAGTTTTGGAATTTTTACCGATATTTATTATTATTATATTTTATCATGTGGCGGGTTTGCCTTCTGTTTTAGAGGAAAAATTTATTAATATATTTTATTTTTTTCAAAATTATCTATCCAACAGGCCAAAGCCCATCTCGGTTGGATAATTTTTATTTTATTTTTCTTCGCTTCTTCGACTTTACCACCAAAACGGTACACTTTTTATAACAATATTTTTATGTTTTCCTGCTTGGAAATATAATGGTATCTACATTATAAAACCAAAAACCACTTTCTATCATGAAATAAAATATTCAAAATGTCGTCAAACATTTGCCAAGCGCTGTAGCTTTTCAGGTTCAATTTTGAACAATCTTGACATTTTTCGAATTTACGTTGATTAATTACATTATCTAAAAGTGTTCATTTATCAAATATGCTATAAAATAAAACTTTTATAGAAATATCATATCATTTCCACTATACTATTAAGATCACTATCTAATGATATATCAGGTCTCACGGTATTATTTATATATATTTAATTGGAGCAATTCTCTTTTGGGAACTATTCTGATAAACTCTGCCTCGTCTTGGAGGTCTACCCTTCGATCTACGTTGATTACTTACATTTTCTAAAAATGTCCATTTTATTAAATATGCCATAAAAAACTCATAGAAAAATATCTTACCTTCGCCACTAAATATATTATTATGTTCATTATCTAATGATTTATCAAGTCTCATGGGATTATTCGTCTGTGTAAGAATAGCATTAGTAATACTATCCGACGTTCCAGAAAAAGTTTGTGTCGAAGGCCAACAGTTTCGCACTCATTAATTCGACCCGTACATTTTCTCATATTGCTACAGAGTTAATGAGTATAGTACTAAAGTAGAAGAAATATTTCATGCAACAGAATTCATAAGTGTATTAATATATTTACTGTAGTTACTTTGACGAATATGATGATCAATACGACAAATAACCAAAACTACAAGCTATAGTTGGACAGTACAACATAACACTATTGTTTAACAAACGAACAGAGAGAAAAAATACCTTTAAAATATCCCACACGTCAGCGTTTAATGATGCCAACTCTTGAAAACCAAATTCACAATTTGCCGCCATTTGCATTTAACAAACCGTTGGTGTAACTTGGGTTGCCTAATAGTTTAATTTTATATATAGTTACAATTTAGTTACACACAAATAAATGAAAATGAACTAAAAAGACAAATGGTATCAACTATTTTAAAATTTTGCAAATATCATCCAAATATTGTCTAATATCTTCAACTATTGTGAAATATTTTCAATTATTTTCGAATATCGTCAAAAATGATAAAAATGCCAAAAATGTCAACATATGCAATATGCATATAGTAGTTTTTTTTTTAATTTTTAGCAGAAATCCTCTTAACCTTTATAAGGTCATTGATTATTTTAACGGGGAATAGGGTAAAGACCGGCAGGGTCCTTACGACCACCAGCACCACGGAGGTGGACGACCACGAGCCCCCCCCCCCCCCGCCCACAAGGACGACGTACCACACCCACCACATTAAGTGCGACACGTCATCAGAGGAGGCCATCATGAGGTCCCTCTACGACGGCCTGCGACAGGTCAGGGAGATCCTTCTCACCACTGACAAGAAGGAGGCGCGGGCCGAAATCGGCAGACCGGGAGCCGCCACTATTCGCAAACTGGCCGAGACCCTCTTCGCGGGCACCGGGATAGAGATTGAGGTCAGGGGGCAAGACGGGCCCAGACAATCCCGACCGACAAGATACAGGCAACGAGACAACCCCCTTCCAAAAGAAACCGAGACGAGACCATCTTCGTCGCCCCGGCTGAGGGCCAGACCTACGCGGACCTGGTGCGAGGGGTCCGTGACATGGGCCAAGCGGGCAGCAATGTCACCCGAATGGATAGGACGGACTGCGGACATCTCCGTATCAAAGTCAAGGGGTGCGGAGAGGAGGTGGACACACTCTGCTCCGCGATCAAGACCAAGACACAAGCAGCCGAGGCCAGGGTCAGCAGGAGGAGGACGATCCTCTACATCCGAGGCCTAGACGTCCTCGTCACAAGCGATGAAGTAGAGGCATCGATAAAAGCGGCCCTCCCCCAGCCGGACAGAGAGGCCTTCCAGGTGGGACCGCTTCGCCCGGCCAGAGGTAGCACCCAGGCAGTGACGGTATACACCACGGCGGTCCGCATCCGTAGGCCTGGTCCACGTGAGGCCGACGCGCAGAGAGGAGCTCCCGGCGGGATGCCCCAGGTGCTGGCTGGACGGACACCGCGCCGGGAACTGCCCAGGGCCCGACTGCAGGAGGCTGTGCTACAGGTGCGGCGAGGAAGGTCACCAGGCCAGGCGATGCAGGGCTACCATCCTCCACTGCGCGGTCTGCGACGAGGACGGGCACGCGGCAGTCAGCCTCCAATGCCCCACCAAGACCAGGCCCGCACAAGGCGGAGCAAGACGTGCAGGAGGAAGCACACCACCAACCATGACGACACAAGCAGCACCATCGCTGGTCCTCCAGGCCAACATCGGCAGGGGCCGGGCAGCCCACCAACTCCTGCTAGCAACGGCCGCCAAACTAGGAGCCGATATGGTTGTTATCTCCGAGCCCAACCACAGACGACTGGACGCCTCGTGGGTGACCGATGGACCCATGGGGGACATAGCCATCAAGGTACGAGGCAGCCTCCATCGGCACATGACCGGCTTCGGTTCACTAGCGAGGGGCATTGCATGGGCAGGGCTACACGAGACCAAGTTAGTCGCCTGCTACCTGTCACCAAACTGTGGCAGCAGGAGCGACGGTGGCTGGCCAGCCTCGAGACAACGGCCAGATCGCTGATGGCCGCAGGAGGCACACTGGTACTGGCCGGGGACTTCAACGCGAAGGCGACCGCTTTGGGCTCGGACCACAATAATACCAGAGGGGAGGCGCTGCTGGAGCTGGCGACAGCACTCGACCTGTCCGTCTGCAACGTTGGCGGGGCGCCGACGTTTGTCAGAGGTGACTCAACGTCCCACATTGATAGGGGGCAGTCGCAGGACGGAGCGAGGCGGCAAACGCTGGACCAATAGCAGTCCAGGTGGGAGCTGAGCCCTAACGGAAAGTCATCCCCAGACTGGAGCCGTGGGTCACCAGGGGCAGCGGGGACCTGGATCATTGGACCACCCAGACATGGAGTCCGGACATGGAGTGTTCCAGGCCTATCCGCAACGGATAGGGAAAGCGAGGACACCGACATGCCGCTACTGTAGTGGTATTGATGATCCGGTCCACACAATCTACCGCTGCCCCCGTTGGCAGGCAGAGAGGACCAGGATGTGGATCAGCATGGAAGGGGAGACACCCCCCGAGCAGATCAGTGCATCCATGCTCAGTGACAAGGACAAGTGGGACGCGTTCGCGACTTTCTCCAGGGCGGTGATGGGAAGGAAGTTCTACGACGACGTGCGCAACCCACAAGACTATCGAACTTGTACCGAGACGGAACCGACGAGACATCGTTCCGCGGACAAGCACAAGAGACCTGACGACTGACAAACACAGACGGTCCGGGGGGCTTAGGAATGCCTTCAAGGCGGTCAAGCCCCTCGTGACAGAACCTGGGGTGGTTTAGTCGGTAGGCACCCCCGCCATTACGCGGGGTGAATCCGACACTACCCATGCCTCTAACGCCACGAGGCGATAGTGAGACATGGGTGCCTTTCAAAGATTACACCCCAGACGGAAAAAAAATAAAAAAATGATACGACGTAATTCTGCTTCTGCTCACAAGTCATTTCTCTTCGAGCATCGCACAACATGAGTTTCTTAAATAAATTAAACAACGTTGGTGAATTGAAACCGTTTGTCAAGATAACAAGCTTGACTGTGGGAAAAAATTACCAGATTCATTGTGTTAAGAAAATAAACTCAAGATATGCTGAGATGGTTGTCTGCACAATTGATGAAGGTGACTTAATTCTTCCAAAACGATTTTCGGAAATTGATGTCCAGGAATTCAACGCGGAGGTTATGTCTGGTATTTTCATCTGGTATGTGACATACAAGCATGAACGGTCATTGTTAAGCAATGTTTTTAATAGTATTAAGTTATCCACATTAAACACAAAATGGATTCGATTCAACACACAACAGTTGGATTAATTAAGTCTAATTTTCAATAAATAATATACACACACAATATGTTAAAGTGGATGACGGGTATAAGTCCAAACGGGGGAAAACTAGGAAACCAAGGGCCAGGTGAACAAAATTAAAGCCAAGATCTTGTGTGGTTCCTGCGTATTATGTTACGTGCTAACGTTTCGCTAGCCAGTGCCAGCATCATGAGGGCCTGGAAGCAAGGAGACATGGTGAATAGTGGAGCCTGCGAATGTGTCACAGATAACTGTAGTACAAGACGTATGTAAATTTGAAATAAATGAAACTTACATGTACATAAAGTTAATAAAATTGCTGTAAGGCGTTACACATCAAATTGCACATCACGTTACACATTCTTGTTTAAAAAACACACCAGACTAGTTTAAAATGAGCTAATTAAAATGATTAAAACCAATTAAAAAAAATTAAAAACGGGGGGGACAAAACAGAATAAAATGTTAAAAACTAATGTAAGCATAAGGCTAGTACGGATGTAGGACTAGCAAGGTAACACGAGAAGGTCAAAACAATTGTTAAAAATAGTATCACATAGGGCGGGAATATAAATTATTTGAATAACACAGGATGTATGCAACCATTGTTACAAAAAGTAGAGATTGGTTGTCAACTAGGCAGGAATTTAACGATTCTGCAAGGAGAGCAAATAAATATAAATGCTGCTTAAGCCCTCTACGTCCTTTTTGAAATTCATTGTATTCCTTTGGTTGGTAGCGATGTGGCACATTTCCAAAAAATTGCGTTTGAAAGAGTTTTTTTCTTTGCATAAAACGTTTGCCTCGAGGAAATTGGCAACATGGTCATATGTGTTGCAATGGTGGCTAAGACCAGTCGAATTAGGTTTTAGTCTGCAGTCGCTGCGGTGTTGAGCGAGTCTTTTGCTGAGCTTCTGGGAAGTCTGTCCAACGTAAAATAGGTCGCAATTTTGGCAGTTAATAGCATATATTTTTAATTGGTTATAATCATTTTAATTAGCTCATTTTAAACTAGTCTGGTGTGTTTTTTAAACAAGAATGTGTAACGTGATGTGCAATTTGATGTGTAACGCCTTACAGCAATTTTATTAACTTTATGTACATGTTAGTTTCATTTATTTCAAATTTACATACGTCTTGTACTACAGTTATCTGTGACACATTGGGAGGCTCCACTATTCACCATGTCTCCTTGCTTCCAGGCCCTGATGATGCTGGCACTGGCTAGCGAAACGTTGGTACGTAACATAATACACAGGAACCACACAAGATCTTGGCTTTAATTTTGTTCACCTGGCCCTTGGTTTCCTAGTTTTCCCCCGTTTGGACTTATACCCGTCATCCACTTTAACATATTGTGTGTGTATATTATTTATTGAAAATTAGACTTAATTAATCCAACTGTTGTGTGTTGAATCGAATCCATTTTGTGTTTAATGTGGATAACTTAATACTATTAAAAACATTGCTTAACAATGACCGTTCATGCTTGTATGTCACATATGCAGGTTTCATATTTATCGTTGTATGTTTTGTAGTATTATATTTTAGAAGTATTGGCTGCAATAATAGTTCTAACCACTTGTAGAAACCTTGCATACTAATCTCCTTCCACATCATTGATTTAAGAGTTCTATTTGCCCTCTCAACAATAGAAGCTTTCATTACACTATACGTAGAATAATGGTTTATATTTAACTTCTCCATTAAAGTATTAAATTGTTTATTATAAAACTCTTTTTCTTGGTCCGTTTGTAAATTTTTTCGAATAAATGAACCAGATTTTTTTTCATAGTTTTAGTAACTTCTATGCCTGTTTTATTTTTCACAGGTTGGCCCCACACAAACTTAGAGGATGTATTAATAACCACTAAAATATAGCGAAATCCTCGGTTTACTTTAGAATAAGGAATCATTTCAACAAGATCAGCTGTATACAAGTCATTTAATCCTTTAATAATAACACGTCTACGCAAAAAAAAATCTCCGTGCAGGAGAGGCATAATAACATACTTAACATGAAAACACTGGTATATATATATATATATATATATATATATATATATATATATATATATATATATATTATATATATATATATATATATATTTATATATATATATATATATATATATATATATACCATGCGAACATCAAAACAACAAAAGCGTTTGTTTAATATTTATTGATAAGTTTTTTCAAATAGATTACAATTTTATATAAATACGTATTTTTTCTATAATAACTATAAAAATATGCACCAGTTAAACCTAAAACACAAATCAGATTTACTAATAAATATATCATCGATAAAACATAATAAAATATTATCCTGGATTCGTTCCAAACCGCTGTAGTCCAATTGGAAATTATCGTATGGTTATCTTTCAAGGAATATTCTGTTTTGAAATGTATAAATGAAGTTGAACTGTGATTAATAGGAATCGTTATGTTGAATGATGAACCATTAGCTGTCGTGCGAGTCCAGTCCAATGTTGTACGGCAAATCGGAGAAGGTAGAAGTAAAACGCACGGATTTTACATCTACACCAGATGGTTGGTGTATGTAAAGTTCTTTCGTGAAAGTACCCGAGAGCACAAATAAAACCGGTATGTTCTGCATCGCGAATATCTCTAAACTGAAACATCTCTTCCCTGCATATACTCAAATAGTAATTTGGCATTGGAGACTGCGCAGCGAGTTTTTGGTATTCGATTCTAGGTACAGATGTAAATTTACGCAGAGATGGTTGATTGCATTCCGGGTATTCAAATATGTTCATACCATCCATATAATTTCGTAAAAATTCAACTTTCATTTTACCTTTTACACACACACTATCTTCCAAATCGGTAAGGGGTTTCAAGATTGATCTTGACATAGAAATTTGCGTATGTCCAGTGCTCCAACGGAGGCCGTGGTAATTATTTCCTAACCATGTCACACACTTTTTCTCACCGTTACTGAGTTCAGAAAATGGACAAGGTGGCTTGAAAATGTAATGTTCCGTAGCGTGTCCATTGTAGGCTGCCAACTCCTTTATAATAAACCGGTTATTTACCTGATATCGTTGAATGTCGATAACAATCATACTTCTTTTTGAACTACACCGGTCAGGGGATTGTACTTTACGATAATATTATATATAAGTTACAATTTTGTTTATCATACGTGTATATATCAGAGTTCAGCAGTAATCGTACATTTCGAATATTAACGTTACTAAGCGAGGTTACATCTTCTGATGATTTTCACGTTTGTCAGTTTGGAAGGCTACTACAACATATCTCGGTTTTTCAAGCTGTGTTGAGGATCGCACTGCCCAATTATCAGATGTATTTTCACGAAGTGCAGGCAAGTGGTGTAGTTCCCAGCTGCGAATCGGTAAGTAAATGGGTGTTTTCATATTCTTCAAGACTTGCAATTTTAGTTCGTCGCTCAGCTGTACATGCGGCACATGCCACTCAATTTTTGTTAGTGTGAATTCTCCATCTTCACCTTTGTACAGATTTTTATCGTTGCGCGATCGTATTAGGACAAGCTCTTGTTTAGCGTTTACGATAATTTTACGATAATTCTCGCAGAACCCAAGCAGCGTTTTTAGTGGTATGCAAGCATTGATCATCTACATGATGGGTTGCAGTGGTAGACTCTCCTACTCTTCCATACCAGCCAGCAACAGACAGTGCGTTAAGTTCATTTTTATTGAACGAAACAAGACCTTTAAGTGTTGAGGTCACGGATCCTATCAATTTCAACTCCATTCAGCTCGTATCTGATTTCATCAAATAAAAATGAGTATGCATTTTTAACCAACTTGCTGCTCTTTTTGGATGTAAATTTCCCCTCGATACACAGGTAAATATTGCGGGAGTGCTGTAAATGTCTTGCGTTTGAATTGAAATGCGTATTTCATCGTTGTGGTTAAATGTTGATGATGCGTATGGTTACACGTTCATCGAACTCGGACACATCGTATATGTTCAACATATTCGTATGTTACGAATTCGCACACCTATAGATTTGAGGAACCGTATACTAT
This sequence comes from Lordithon lunulatus, assembly GCA_963942505.1. Lineage (NCBI taxonomy): Eukaryota > Metazoa > Arthropoda > Insecta > Coleoptera > Staphylinidae > Lordithon > Lordithon lunulatus. The sequence goes on from OZ012675.1 coordinate 31,737,008, forward strand.
CTGCGTTCAAAGCTATTAATGAACTGATGGTAGATGTAGTTTCTGCGTTTCTTTTATATGATTCACAGGTCCGAATTTTGAGACCCATGTTTCTTCAGATGTAAACGAGCAACTACGAGTTATTGACGAAAGTTTATCGGTCGCGAATCTTGATCAACAATACGTAAATATATCCTTGATATGGTCCGTACGTTGACAGGTAGATATATAATATTGGTCGGCTCCTCGCTGATCACAAAGCCCGGTGCAACTTTTAAAGAAGATTTGTGAATAGTATGCTGTAGACTATCGTTGTAATAGGAACCGGATGTTATGTTGGATTCCACACGAATTGTTGTAACGCGCAGTATTTCCACTGGATGTTCAGACTCGTAAGGTGTACCCCTTGGATATGGCCGTGCTGAAAATCCAAGTTTTTTTCTGATTGAATCTTCGTCTTCAAAATTAATATCGTATTTATCACTGCGTAATTCACACTTTAACGTATTCAGATATTTCTCGATATCAGATATCTCATATGATCCTATTGGTATCACTAGTTCTTGGTAGGCGGTACAAGAGTTCTTGTCTTTGTAGTAAAATTTATTAATGCCTTCCTCGATATTCGGTATAGAGTTATACGAGTAGAAACCAATTAAACCAAGTCCGTAGTTGATGTTTGGGTCGAGATCAATGGGAGGATGATATTGTGCAGACAATATGTTTGTTCCGCTTCCTCTTAAGGTGAATGTTAGAATGTTCCAGGTCCGGTGCTCTTGTCAAGATTAACAATTGCTCACTCGTCAATTAATGGACGTAACTTAGCAAATTGATCTTTCATGAATACCCCGCGAAATCCATCGATTTTATTGACTCTAACGTACCGTGTAATGTCGCGGTCCGTGAGAGGTTTGCGGGGTAATCTCAATGGTTTTTTGGCTGTATGTAAAGACCGAGTCCTTTGCGATATGGTTTCAGAAATAAACCAGTTCCCGATTTTCCGCTCAGTGCGACTGACTCCATTTCACGATTATGTCGTTTAGTCTCGTCCAACTGTTTTCTTGCTGTCTTAGCTTCCTGTACAGCCTTTGCTACTCCTGTACCAGCACCGATTAAGCTGCCCAGTGCTGCCAAGCCAGACATTAGGGGTATGATGAACCCTGCATATTTAAGTATGGGGATAATACGAGGCAATGTAATCTTTTTCCCTTAGCAAGTTTGAGAGCACGTCGAGCAGCTTCGTAACCTACGTTGGCTTTGTCCGACAATGATTTCGCCTCGGACCTCTTAATTGCGTTCATTACCAGTGTTACTAGAGCTCTACGGAATGATACACGTTATTGTTGTCGACGACGACGACGTAAACGTCCACCGACTTTACCTTCATAACGTTTGTCACGAGCCAAGCCGCCAAAAGAAGCGTTTCTACTTTTCACACGTTGCCAAGCTTGATGTGCTAATTTCCTATCTGCCCTTTTTCGATCGATTCTTGGATTGCTGTACGCTATGTCGGGTTCTCTGCAGGCTTTATCTAACTGGTTAATACCTTTATCACCTCTACGCAGTCTGCGTTCTAACTTAGTACCGGGTCCGCAAAATTGATACGATGGGAGATGTAGTTCAAAGGGTAATTTATTAATCACTGTGTCTATTACGATAGACATTTATATACTGAGAAAAAATCTGAACGCTTTCGTATTTATACCGTAGCACCAACGTATCAACGTCATTCATCATGCGACTAGTTTGTGCTAATGAACAACTCAAAGTTGAGAATAAAGATTTATCTACAAATACCACCGCAACATAATCTAAACATGGTACTCTTTTGCCGCACTCAATTCGTGCTATAATCGCAGGAAGTTCAGGTTGTGGTAAAACAAATGTTATGTTGAGCCTGTGGGAAAATCCGAATGGACTATCATTTGAAAAGTGCATATTTATAGTAAATCATTAAATCAACCAAAGTATACATATCTAGATGAATTACTGAATTCAATAAAGACCATTGGATATTACCCGCATTCCGAATCAGAGACTATATTGCATCCAAGCAAAATTAAACCAAACTCAATTATGATATTCGATGACTTGGCGTGCTCACCACAAAGTATAATTCGTGAGTATTTTACGATGGGGAGACACTTTGATGTGTGTTCCTTTTTTCTCATTCAGTCATATGCACGTGCAAGCAAGCAGTTAATTCGCGACAATGCAAACTTGATATGTCTCTTTCTAACGGATATCTGTAATATGCGACACGTTTATGAAGATCACGTGAGCATGGATATAACACTCGATCAGTTTAAAAAGATGTGTAAACTCTGTTGGAGGAAAAAATTCGGATTTTTAGTAATAGATAAAGATTCGACATTGGAGATTTCGTAAAGGATTTGATACGTATATATACCCATAAATGTGATTCCAATTCAACATTCACGATGCAACGTCGTCGTGAAATACATCCCCATATCACTAGAGAACTTATAAAAACTCGAAAACACATTCGAAAGAAACTGCAAAGATTGAGAGCGTCAAGAGCTCAGTCCGATGATGTAATTTCGTCGAATCTGAAACCTCTGGTGCATCCACTACAGGAACTTATCACTAAAATAAAAAGACAAACCAACGAAGAAATTTCTGTAAAAACTGAAATTAAAAGAGATGATGATGATGATGATTTTAAGAGAGATGATTCTAAGAAAAAACATTATGACGGTGATGAAAAACAAATACGCTGGCAAGGTCGAAGAAGTGAACCTCTTCAGCTCGATGCAAGCGCAGATGAGGTTTTCGAAATATCAAATATGCCAGAGGTGCCCGACTCTGAAACAAGTATAATTGCTAATTATAGCCAGCTGAATGAAGCACTAAATACTACACAGCAGGGTGAAGAGTACTTGAATTCACTAGGAGAGTAGCCTCGAAAGTATATCAATATGCTGGTGACACAAGGTGCTGATATGGATTACGTATCAGGTGTACGATTTAACACAGACAATAACAAATGGATACTAGGCACTTGTACTATTACTTTTGATGACAACGATTTTCATATACTTGAGAAAAGTTATCGTGGCACCAAAGGTCTCTATCAGTTACTCTTTATGAAACAACCCATGGGATACACGAAACTTGATCTAAATGATTACAAAGACATACTCAAAACAACACGAGCTCACTATCAAGACCACGGAGCAGGAAAATTGATGGTACGGTTAGGAATCAAGTATGAACGCATTATCAAGGATTTATTTCCACCTCGTACACCTACTGTTTCGACGCGAAGCAGAAGCCAGAAAACTTCTGAAGGTCGGGGACCATGGCTTACCAACAACAACACTACGTATAAATTTTGAAATGATCCGAACGAGTTGACACAACGTCTTGAACTCTTAATTGGCGCAGAACAGGCTGGAAACACATCTGTTCACAACGAGATAATATCTAGATTAGAAGAACTCAAAGAAATTATTGACAAACATCCTAACTGACCATTGCCGGCTAAACACAAGGTGGGTCTGGTGGAGAACCCGTTATCAAGAGGGTGCAATGAAAAACTAGAACCAACAGAGCATGTAATATGCCTATGCCCAGCTCTAGTAAACACTAGGCAACTAATACTAGGGAAGTGCTGGCCTAGTATGACCAGCATTGGCAACTCCTCGACCGCCAGAGTTTTGGAGATCGCACGCAAAATGGACTGGGAGGACGAGTTAGTAGCCTAAAAGGGAGGTTTCACAATGCGCCCGTTTTGAGGCCTAAGTGTCTGTAGCTATGCTATCCTCCAGCCAAGTATCCAGAACTATCCAGAACGCCACTGGGTTTTGTATACTAACAAATCTGTGTTTACTAACAGCAGCGTTAAATGTAGCCTTATAACAATACTGAATTCTGATAGGGGTATGCTCTGTCTATATTTATTTAATATTTATTGTATGTACATCTACATATCCCATTCGGACAACCAAAAAAATATAAGCAATTGTCGATGCAGTATGTTTCACATTGGCTGTCGGCCCCGTTGGTCGTAATGCTATAAAAATAATTTTAAATTACTTTGTTGTTTATCCAACCCCTGTGTACCGCGTCGTTGACTCTAAGATATCTTTCGATAATCCAACTACTGTTCTCTATTTTGAGATCTGTATGAATCAATTTAGTCAATTAATATAACATTATAGTGACTCTAAAAATATCTCAATCTAGGTTTATCTAACTAGTATCTGTAATACCTTGTACCACCAACTACGACAATAACAAATTAAATTCCTACAATATTGAGTGTCATCGTAGCAGAAAGCTGTGCAGTCTTTGTCATCTCTACACTCAATGTGTGCAACAACAGTAGTATGCATGACACAATCACATTTCTGACGAATACAGTTAACATCTCTCTTCCCTATACATTGATCCAGATGTTCGCAGTCCCACCAATCTCTACACGACATACCTATAAAAATAATCTTAAATTACTTTGGTGCTACTTTACTGTTCTCTATCAGCCTAGGCTTATTTAAATTGTGTTTACTAAAAACCTGCGTTAGTTACATTATAATAACTCTGAAACTGTCGGCGAGACTATTGTATTGGTAGTACATTTTGGTGCCAACACTGTTGTAGCAGTAGTACATACCGTCATCCATAGTAGTAAATTCTTCTATAGTTGGTACAAATATCGTTTTACTTTCGTCTGGGTACCATCCATCAGTTGTAGGTTCCCAATATTCTTCTGTTTCTTCTATTTCTGGAATTAGTTTCTGATACAGTTACATTTCTTATTCGGACATTCAAATGCATATCCTTTATCTTTGCAAACTTTCAAGACATTTTTTGTGCCCAAAATACTAAGATAATCCAACTGCTGTTCTGTATTGGACCAAACCTATGACCTCTGTATGAATTAGTTCCGCCAATGAATATGACCTAATGGAAATATGTGACATGTAGCCTCTACTAAAAATCTTGGTTAATTACATTATAGTGACCCTGAAATCATCTCAGCCTAGGCTTATTTAAATCGTGTTTACTAAAAACCTGGGTTAGTTATATTATAACATCTCTGAAACTGTCGACGAGATTATTGTACTGGTAGTACATTTTTGTGGCAACACTATTGTAGTACTAGTACATACCTCCTCGTGGTGTTACTGTAACAGCAGCAGTACCTTTAGATGATGGTTGTGACTCCGTAGTAGTAGGAACTGACTGCTCACTTAATGTCGGCACCAGAGACAGTGATGGCGTTGATGGTGTTTCTAGTGATGGTAGTGATAACTCTGGTGACGGAGTAGGGGTCCATCCTGGTGGTGTTGAAGGAGGGTATATTGGTGGACAACACTCCGCTGTACAGCACACTGGTGTACAACACGCTGGTGGTAGACACAACCCTGGTTGCTTATTTCCGTGTGGAAACATGCATAGTATTGGTCGCGGTATTTGCTGTGGTACTGGCTGTTGTTCAAAATGTAAATGTAAATGTACGTGAGTTGCGGGTGCAGGTGCTGCTATCGGTATCGCTATCGGAAACGCGTATAGTATCGGAGGTGATGTTATTGGTGTTGTTGCCACTGGTGTTATTATTTTTGGTGATGGATCTGGAATTTGTTTATTGATGCAGTTACATTTCTTATTTGAACATTCAAATACATATTCATTATCTTTGCAGATTAATTTCTGACATTTTTCGTTTCCAAGAAACTTGGCACAATAAACGTAATCTAAACGTAGTTATATAAAAATTAAAAATTAAATTTTAAAAATTAGTCTCTCGCAATATCTGTCCAAAGAAGTGCCATTGTTGTTACACAAAAAGTGATGCCCTAATCGGTATCTTACATAAATAATCTTACATTACTTTGGTGTTTATCCAACACGATACGCAGGTGTTGGATAAACAGCGTCGATGACTCTAAGATATCTTTCGATAATCCAACTGCTGTTCTGCGTAGGACCAACATTGTGACATCTTTATGAATCAATTTAGTCAATGAATATGCCCTGATGAAAATATGTGACATGTAGCCTCTACTAAAAACCTCCGTTAATTACATTATAGAGACTCATTATCTCGACCTAGATTTATTTAACTAGTTTAGTTACATTATAATAACTATGAAACTATCTCAACCTACGTTAATTACGTTATAGCGGCCGGGTAACCCTGAAATAATCTCAATCTAGTTTTATTTAACTAGCGTTTAGGGAAACCCTAGGTTAATTACATTATGGTGACCCTGAAATCATCTCAGAAAAGATTCATTTAACTACAGTTATTTAGTTACTATTTTGTAAATAACATAGGTTAGGAAGTATGCAAACTATCATTCTTCCCAGCCTAGGTTAAGTACATAATAGTAATATGTTTAACTTTCGAAATCATATCAACGTTTACTAAAACCCTAGAATTATATGTACACATTTTAGTTTATTTCACTACAATAAAAGTTTAGTATTGAATATAATAAAATTAGGTTAATTACATAAATGATTTGACCTGAACTCATATCAGCCTAGGTTCATTCTATTATGTCTCACTAGAAACTTTGGTTTATTACATTATGGTAACAGTTTTTCACTGCAATCACTAAGTTTATTTAACTGCATAAGTAAGTTCACTTACAATCTTTTCAACCTAGGTTAATTACATAATAGCAACAGTTTTTACTTATAAAACCTTTATTGGCATATTCTCATTTACAATAAAATATATCTATTTATGCTTCCCCTACATGCAGTCCACACGTTCTTTCCTCATTCATGCAGTGCCTGTTCACCTTACTGATATCTCTTTCTGAGATGAGAACGCAGCCCCATGCACTTGGATCACTTAATATATTCTAGTATACCTGGAGGTCTCTATCTTCTTTTGCTTCTTTTGTGCATCCACTTTACTCAGCCTCCAGTAGCTTTTCCGCCATTCTTCACTCTCGTCATCTCCCTTTCCAAAACCGGTCCGACCTGTTCTGGGACACATTTACTACTTGAGTTAGTGATATGGTTAATTTGGGACATGTAGCTAAAACAGTTACAACACTTTTATGCAAAAATGGTTGCAAACTGGTCTAAAATGCATACAATTGCTAAATAAAGCATTGCTATAAAAGTATGAAATTTTCACATCTGTAGTAGCATCAGTATAGAGAGAGAGATAGAGAGAGAGAGAGAGAGAGAAAGAGAGAGCACTGCCCTGATCTTGCTTATTTCCTCATGTAGCTCTTGCCTTTGTTTTCTCATAGCTTGCGGCCTCTCCTGCCTGATCTTTTTTCTGTATCTTATCAAGCACTTCCCACAAACTCTTGATTGTCGTTTCTTCCTTCATCCGTCCATTCTTTCCATGTTTCTCTATTTTCCGCGCAAATAGATCCGCACGCTCACCGGCCAATCACACACAAAATTTTTATTGTTCCACATTCACTCTTACTAAAAACTTTTATTACATTGTAACAAAACAATAATTATAGTCATCGCAACCAAGTTTCATGTATTTACAATCAAAGTTTACCATCACTTACAGTCTTCTCAGCCTACGTTAATTAGACTATAGCAACAATTTTTAATGATCCATATTCACTATCATTAAACACTTTTAACGGTTAGTAATAGTTCTACTCCGCAATAAATTCAGTCTAAATGATACACTTTCCCCCTAGGAAAAAATGTAACGCCATCTGGCGACACCACATCTCAACCTAGGTAATTGAGTTTGTATTTAAGAGCGCCGAATATGGACAGAGACATTATTCAATAAGTGAATAAGCACGGAACTAATACATAAATAGAAATCGCGCCCTCTATATTAGAGTACTATTATTGCGATTATAAGGTTTTGCACGTGCAGAAGAAATCGCTTCTACGTATCGTACCGCACCCCACCATACTCCCCAGGCTACGTGACGAAAACCACAAGCTAGCTGCAGACGGGCGCACTATCGGACGATTTTTCCAATTATATCGAAAATAAAACTTAAAAAAATATTGGCATATTAGTCGGCAATCGTTGGAGAGTATGACATAGATGCGTCAGAAAATATATTTTTATGAACTTTAATTATAAGTTCGCTAGAAATTATAAATTGGGATCAAATTAGGTATTATCTCGGTCTACCTAAACCGATGTCGCATGAAAATAAGAATTATATGAATGATAGCTGCACCATTTTTGCGTAAATTTAACAATCCTGTATTGCAACTACGCATTTTGGTTTGAAATTGTTATTTATTATTTACAAAAAATTGCATCCCCAAAACCATAAACAAGCGCAAACAATGATAATACTAGAAACTGTGAGAAAGTACCTAATCTTGGGTACATTCCCGCCCAACTAATCATTAATACATCTCATTGGTAATTGAGTTTAGCCCTCTGACGATATTTTTACCACCACCATTTAACGTACCTAGTTCACAAGTTTTGGATAATGTAATAATTTGTTAGTTCGTTACGAGGTTTAGGCCCGTGAACTACCTTTAATAGCGATATATTGTGAGTGTTTTTGTGGAAGTATTTTCACAAAGTAACTATTCTAAACGCGAATTAGAAAAAAGTTTATTTTGTTAAAATTTCGTTTGTATTTGGAAAATATAAACGATCAAAAAAAAGTCAGGCAAAACGAAAATATCATAATCAAAAAAAGGAAAATAAATTGTTTTCTAGAGAAATTGTGGACGGATTAGTAGCTTCGGCTACGGATGAATATCACATTCCTTCTTTTATTGATCAGAATGAATATGAACGGTAAGTACAATTTTAATTTCTATATTATGTAGGGTGCATTACAAATATACATATGAGGGGTGTTATTAAAAAATCTAATGTGGATTATTTTATCATACGTATCATAATAATGAAAGAATATTATTTTAAGAAATACTATTTTATATAATTCTTTATTTTTATATATTCACGCGAGTGCTATGAAAATCGAGATATATATATATATATATATATATATATAGGTGTCTACAGATCGACGTAACTAAACTTTTTATATCGATTTTCTCGAGAAAAAGTCATTCTTTATAAAGAGTTTTGCTTATTCTGAAAAGTGTTTGGGCATAGTCAGAATGCCGATAAAATTAAAGAACCGTGAATTTGTTCTAAGTGTAAACTACCATTTATTTATCAGGAAATTGTTAATATTATAGGAGAAAGTTGTATTTAATCACAGTGGACGCACATATATCGAATTTGAACGTTCTTCGTATACAAATTCAATTAAATGCTTATGAATTAAGCATCATTATCATAATAAATTTGTTTTTTCTTCTTAAGATTCTTTACATTTCTAGTGTTATCAAATTTTATTTTTAACCGTCGAACACAATTTATAAATGCATATTTTCCCGGGTATTTCCCTATTAAAGCGTTCAATACAATGGTGATACTATATGTCTCGAATACTCTAGTGTCGACATTATTAAAATATCAAACTAGTTACTGTTATAAGATGACTTAGATTAACAACTGCAACTTTCCGCCTTTAAAAAATTATCCCGATGTTTTGTACAAAATTCATAATAATTCATTTTATTAGAATGAAAAAAATGTATCTCACCTGTTACCTGTCCCATTTTTTAGAAAATATACATTCAATTTAGGTAACGTATGTTTTTTGTTGTTGAAAATTTCGAGAATAGATAATTTAATCAATATATCAGACATAAAAATTAGGCACGTATACAGATTTTCATAACATTAAAATATTATAAGAATCGTACTAATAAAATCATATTTCATAACAACAATAATTATGATACGTAAGTTATTATGATACGTAAACTAGTGTGCAATGTGTCCATGTGAAATTTTGAGTTATGAGTGCTACTTATTGCATTTTAGTATTCAAAATCACCCTCTATGCGTGGAGAATTAAAATAATACTGTAAACAATGTAACCCTGAAAAGATACAGAATTGTGGAAATTGACTATTTCCTTAAGAAGTGTTTGATTCTGCAACAAGAACATATGCGACATTGCACTCGTGGTTCATTACAATTGGACTCTGAAATACGAAAAGGAATTAGCAGCACGTTTGTATTGAAATGTAGTGGATGTCATAAATCTGAACAAATACAATCAGAGAAAGATAAGGTTGCGAAGAAGCTATTGTTTGGGGAACACTATCTGCCGGAGGGTGGTACAGTCACACCGAAGAAATGATGAGTCTGATATACCAATAATGACCAAGAGAACATTCTATAAATTGCAAGAAGAATTAGCTGATGTATGTACTCTTTTTTACTATATTTTATGTCTCTGGTCTTGGAGGCAGATATCCTTGTTGAAGGATTTAAAAATAGCATTTCTATGCATAATTTACGTTATAAGAAACTGATAGGAGATGGCGATTCGAACGTTTTAAGTAAAATTAGACAACACGTTTCTTACGGTTTACAGGTGGAAAAATCGAGTGTGTTAATCACTGCATAAAAAACTATACCAAAAGGTTGTATCGAATTAAATCAGATACAAAGTGCGTATCACTGGCTGCTAGAAAACTAATGTCACCAAGGAGAATTTTACATCTAACACGCAATGTTAGAACAATTTTGAAAAACAATGATGGAAATATTACGAATATGAAAGATTTGATAGGAAATAGTATCCAATGTGCATTTGGTAAAAATGAGATATGTGAGGCTAGTGGTAATTGCTGCGGACATAATGTTGAAGAGACTTGTGTGCTAGAACAAAGTGGTTTGTATCATCACCTATATTCTGCATTGAACAATCTTCTTGTTAAAACACCTCAATTATTAAGTTTTCAAACAAACAATGCTTCTGAGAGTTTCATGAATATATTAGCAAGGTTTAATATGGGTAAACGTCTAAACCTTATTCAACCGAGCAGTTTTAATACTAGATCATATCTAACTAGACTTCGATACAATAAAGGTCATCAATGGCACAGGAGCACCTGGAAACGACATTTTCACAGCAGCCCGAAATTAATTTAAAGAAATACATGAATACCAAAACAAAAGAAGCAGAACAAAGACTTCCAACATAATAACTAGAAGTCTAGTTAAAACAAATTGCTTCCTCATATAGTGCCTGACAGTGCCCTCATAAATTAACATTTCATGAAACTAATTGCAAATTGTTATTAATAAAACATATATAATAAAGAATTTTATAGGGAAATATATTGTTTTACTTGCTGTGAGAAGTCGCTACAACACGGTAAATAATTCCACTCCTTTTTAGCCATTACTTGGATATGGACATTGAATGGAACCATTATTATATATTAATTAAAACAATAGCAAATTGTTACCTATCTATTAGACTATTTCGATTGGCAAAAAGACACACGGAAAAAATGTCTGGGAGTATGCTGAGATTTTTAGGTATTTCTGTAGGTATTTTTGATCTGTATATTTGTTATATTATATTTCAGAAACTATTTATTTTATTTTATTAATACTTGTTATTTTTCAGAGTGGTCAAGTGGTAAAATATGACCAGTATCTTACTGTATTATATTGGTATATATTTTAATATATCTTTATATACTCTAATATACTGGGGAAGCTCCACACAAAAGCTAGTGCTTTGCGACAGTACCTCCAGCTTAACATTATATATTATTTTGTAAGGTCTGTAATCGAGCATAAAAAGTAATATAAAATCATTATTACACTTGAAATGTTTAAGCTAAGGTGAAGTATAAACCTGTCATTTTTTTTCAGATATTTGGGAATTTGAAAATCGTTTTAACAAATGTTAACAACAAAATCTTTGCACAGTTGTTTATCATCGGTCATGTATTTAAGAAGCCTAATGACAGCAGGAAGGTATGATCAGCAGGAATAACATAAAACATATAAAATATGGGTTATATGCTTCATATATCTTCACTAATTATCATGTTTGTTCTTTTAATGCCTGTAGTTTGCCATTGAATATACCATTAAATCATGTATATTTTATTTTTACCCTTCTCAAATACCAGTTATTTATTTATTTTAAATACATTGCAAATCACAAACTAAACTAATATGTTAGTTTGTGATTTGTTTTCAGTGATTTTCATTATATTAAAAATAATATACATCTTCCGTTCGTTCTACACCATATAGTTAGTTGATCGGCACAGCTACACTCGCATGCTCAATTCATGGCCACGCGGACAGCGAGGTCCACATTTTTAGCGCTCTCTATTGCGGAACAGCTAAACAAATTATCTTGATATAATAGCCGAGCTCTGCATGAATTTTCTTCTGAAGTAAAATGTGTAACATTTTGTTAGTATTTTATTCATTTCTAAAAAACTACTTGACCAATTTCAAAAAAACTTAATACGGAAATGTAGTTCAAGTAATGGCACGTATACTAAAACTAGGCAATATGTAGAAATATAACTATATACTTGTATATTGGTAAAAGCATATACGATTTTTCCATGTATTGACTTTAATAATAATTTACAAATTGTAGAGCAATATTTCAAGTAATTAAAGTACCTTTCTATTAACTACAATGATACGGGAATTGATTGGTATATATTTTGAAAATATTACTTTGCTGTAACTTAAGATGTGTACAAAATAATTGATGCTTGTCGCCCCATAAGCAACACATTGTAACATATAATCGTGGTGGGGGGTATACCGCCTTCTTAAGGTAACAGTTATAAAATCATCTCAGCATAGGCTTAGAAAATATCTCAGTCAAGGCACTTATAAATTTTGTAACACAAGATGTTCGCTCTGGAATTTGTTGTTTCCATGCCACGTCAAATAAAAACAACTACTTTTCGACAGTTGTTTTCGGAAAGTAACTGTTGTAGATTCTTCGCGAGATATTATAATCTTTGAAATCTATTCGACTATACTATACAAATCCTACCTTCAACTGCAGAAGTGCCGAGGAGAAAAACGACGCCCACACATAGAGATAGTACCATTGTTACTATTTGCTACTATTGAGTGTTGCTAATCAGGGAATAGTATAAACCTACTTACTTTTACACACTTTTATAGGCCTACCACAGGCCATTAGGCTTTGTTTTATTTTAATGGACATACAACACAATAGACGTAATGCAAACTCAAATAGTTTATAGACTATTATGAATGCAAGATTTACCTTAAATAAAGATAACACACGCACATTTAAATCTCATATTACTCACAATACCTTCAAATATACTTTTTACATTACCTTTCTTGTTCCTAAACTGCAAACAAAATAAATAAATTAGAGACACCTTATAGATATATTATATTTTTACTTTCCGAAAAACAGCATTTATTATCATGAACAAATTTGAAATGCAAAAACTAATATTAAATCAGAATTGAAAAGAATTTATTCAAAAATATATATATATATATATATATATATATATATATATATCAAAAATATTGTTGAAAATGGGAAGAAATGATGTCATACAATTACATTTGGAATGATAACTCTTTTATCTGGGAAGATGGCAAATTCAAAAATTCAAAATATTGAGGCTGCTGTCTTTAAATCACTCTTTCTACCATTTATTCCAAGACCAACATATATAAATGTATAATTAGCATGCTAATATTTGCTATGGGAACCTTTTGTAATTGTAATAAAATTACTATATGGTGCTTTGAAATACATGTGTTTGCCAGCATCCACACACATAGGAAAGTGTGACAAATATAGGAAATCATTAACAACGTTGTTTTACTCTTGAGAAGAAAGTAAGAGGCATCTAGGATATAACTCATTTTAAAATAATACAAATATTCTCAAATACTAGTTTAAAATTTAATTTGATGTGGCATCAGTCTATTATAGCTTCACTTCTAGTAGTCATAAACTCATGGATTTTAATAGCAAAAAAGTCTCAGTAGGTATCGCCTAAAGCTTAAAAACAGTGTTACAACACAATATACAGTGTATAAATGAGAAACAAAACAAAATTGCTTTTCAATATTTTTATTTATATCCATTCTAAAAAATTCCAATATGACTCGGGATTTACTAACAGCTCTTGCTAAGTCTTGCTGCTTATTTATTGCATATATTGCTGTGCTCCCTTTTGGTGCACCTAATCTATACCTTCTAAAAAGATTGTAACCCGGAATTTTACAACTTTCACTAGGGCGGAGATGAGTTTCGCAGACCAAGATGACGTCGATGTCATGCTGGACTACGAAATCTTCTAATTCATGTTTATCGGACTTTAATCCGTCTGCATTCCAGAACGCTAACTTGAATGGTGAGGCCAAAGTGCTCTGGTGTGCAGGCATTTTAAGGTCCGGCGGCTATTATTGTCATGAACTTGATCATCAAGTTAGTCAGCGAGTCTTGTGCGGCGACAGAGACCCCCTGGCTAATCTTGGGATCGATTAGCTCATTGAATTATCTATTTTCTCCGCGAGTGGGTCAATGGAAGCAATAGATGTGGCGGGTGCCTTAGGGGCTGACGAGGTTTAGGCCGCAGGAGCGGTGGACGCCTTAGAGGCGGCGGGTGCTTTAGGGACAGGAAGGCCGAGGCGCGATGGGCGCAAGTTGGGTAGCGGCGTGGGCGTATGAATGCCCCGTGTGGCTTGGCTTGGGGACTTTGGGGCAGCCGCGGTAGTTGGCTGTGTGGTTATTACCACAATTGGCGCATTTTCGCGTGTTGTCGTACACTCTGATGGGTGTTCGTCGGCGCATTTAACGCAGACAAACTGGAGGTAACAATTTGAGGAGGAGTGCCCAAATGTTTGGCATCGGAGGCATTTTCCAATCAGGGGGGACTTGCGTTTGTGTTCCACCGTGACACGGTGGAAACCCCATATGTTCTCCAGCTTGAAGTATTCTCTCCCTGCTGGGGTCAATGGCAGCACTACCATCATCATGGGAAACAGCTTTTGCCTCGCTTTTTGGCCCATTCGGTGGACCGAGATGGCAGGGAAACCTTGATCTTTGAGATCAAGGAGGATGTCGTCGTCAGTGACGGTTTCAGGGATACCGTGGACCACCACACGTAGCACCCTCTCTTCCGGGAGGGTGTATGTGTGGTATTTCGCGCCACGCTCGGATAGGTACGACGTGAGGCGTCTGAAATCGTTTGGAGTCTCCGGGTGAAACCGGGCTCCTTCGGCAGTGTTGACTGCGAAATCTTGCGGGCGCGAATTTCGCGGACGATCGCACCGTAGTTCTCCTTCGCGTGCAGGATTACTGGGGGAGGTGCTTTTTCCTTGGCAGGAGGGGCCACGGAATTGTTTTGAGAGGATGGAGGGATTGAGGGGAGAGCAGCGGCTGGAGAGTTTGCCTTTGCTCTCTTGTCATTTTTGCGTGAAACCTTCACGAGAAATTCACCAGCCTCATCGAAAGACCATGTTTCCTCTGAGGCGGCGGAGTCATCGGATGCCTTCCGTTTGACATCCGGATGGTCCGTGAGCATGGGCTCATCGATAGGGGCTTCGGGGGCGGGGGGCTTCCGTCGCATTTACATGCTCAGGAGGGGGTGGGTGCGAGGTGAGCACTTCATCAATGTGGGGCACAATTGATGGCAACGGGGGGAATTCCTCCTTCTTGCGCTTCCCAGAAGACGGCCTATCGGTAATTGAGTAATTACCGACCAGCATTGGCTTCTTGGAAGCGGTCTACGGTGGGTTTCGTCGCACCTGTTTCGGCGGAAGGCCTACTAAAGTGCTGATGAATGACCCGTCTTCAGGTGAATCGGGGCCTGGGGGAAATTGCGCGGGGGGATTGAGTGACAAGGGGGCATTCTGGGGCATGGTAAAATTATTTGCTATCACTATTTCTCTTCCCTGGAGCTGTCGAGTGGAATCTCGAAGTCCTTGGTGGAGGTTTGATAAGCATGCACTTAATAAAATATTCCACTTACTCTTTTTCGGTGGGGTTGTCAGCATCCTCCGGTGGCTTGGCTGGTCAGCTGGGCTCAGGAGAAAACACGTCTGTCTGTCACGACAGTTCAACTCAGTATTTCTGCCGTTTAGGGGTGCGTGCACGTTATTTATAGGTGGCGAACGGCCCCCCTACACTTAGCATCCGTTGAAGAGGCGCACGCAGCCCGGTTTTTTTCCTACCCTACTCAGCAGGGGTAAGCGGTATGTTCGCCGAAACACATAGATTTCGGGTCAACTTTGACCGCTTCTAAAAAATGTTAAATTCTGGCAACACCTTAGGGCGCCGCTCGCAACTCCCGGATGGCGTATCCTAAACTAATGGCGATTTTAGAGGTTATATTTGTGATAATATTGCATTTGAATTAATGAATTAGGAAGGAAAACACATATAAACACATTTAAGGTTAAAATATATATAGATATATATATATATATATATATATATATATATATATATATATATATATATATATATATATATAGGTGTGAGGAGTAGAAGATACATTACCGCTGAAATAAAACACATACATATGACATTGACTTTCGTCTGCCTCTTACATTTGAGAATTTCAAAATAATATTTAATTCTAAATTAGGGACAATAAAAACTAAAATAAATAATAATAAATTATACTCAATCACAGAATGATAATAATATTAATAATAAATAAATAAGTATAAATTTGAAATGAATTCTTAAATAAAAAATTCTAAAATACAAGGAATTAAATTCGAAATTTATACTATTGTGAAAAAGTTGATAAATTTTGTATACAAACTGCTAATATCTTTTGAAGTTTACAAATTTGAGATTGTAAATTTCTGCACTTACGTTGCTGCCTTTTAATTTATATTTGTTATTAGTGACTAGACATTTAGGCTTGACTGATTTAACAGCTGTTGCCTTATGGGATTTCACATTAAGGACTTTAGAAATTGGTAAACTATAATTATGATGTTTTATTCGCTTACATGGTACAGCAGGGCTATCTCAGTCTGATTAAATAAATGTTGCAGAAGACTGAGCTATATTATTATTTCCTTCAAAATGTCCATGTAATACTAAATTTTGAGTAGCAGCATTGTCCAAACATGCTGTATTGCACAAAGTAGAATTGGCTAGAAAGTGTAGACACATTTTCAAACTATTAGTGAATGAATTATCAATAAGTGGTCTACACAAATATAAAAGTTACCAACTGCTTCAACATTACTATTAAAAGCTGATCTAATCTCTTTCTCCTTTTAAAATGTCTATTTCTAAGATATTTTGGCGAATAACACCAATAATGTAATCATATGAATACAATTGAGCACTACACTAATATATTTTTTCCTGAAGCCATTACGTCTATTATTACTTTCCGAATACATCACTGATGTAAAGAAAGGTATTGTTTTACCGAAAACGTGTTCATGTTTTCAAACTAAGATTGTGGAAATATGCGATTGCGACCAAATTTGGCAAATATCTGCGGACACTATCCAGTGAAAATTTGAGCACAATCGGTTCACTAACAGCGAAGAAATCACAATCAACACGACGCGCGGAACATAATTAGGCGCTGTGCCAGACCATTTAACGCCCACGGTGAGAAAACGGAACAACAGATCACGACCAAATTCGGAAATCGGGTGAGAGGCCGGCGACCCCGTGAAAATTTGAGCAATATCGGTTCACTAAAACAGAAGATTGCTCAATAATAGCGATTTCCTATTGCGCATATCACAAATAATCAATAATATAAATGACGTCAGCGTGACATCAGCGGGCGTGGCGTATATCGAGCGCGGAATTAGCGAAATTTGTCGCATCTTAAGGTTGGTGTTTTGGTTTTAAGCAACTTGTGATGCACATGTAATAGCATACGCGAAATGCGTATAAGAAATACGCACCGTTCCCTTTAACTAGAACATACATTGAATTGCAAAAATGCGTATGCAAAAGAATAATGATGTACGTATTCCGTAGTCTAGGTGAGAATGTCCATAGTCCCTCGGTAAAAAAAACACCCTCTGTAGACATCCGCGAAAATGAATGTTTTTGAAAATGTAGAGTGTATTTCAAAGCCTAATATTGAGACTGATCCATGTAACACGTATTGTAGGACGTATTAGTACAGAAATCCACAATGATAGAGGCTTCGTGAAGATGAATGGTGCGTATTCATACACAACATGTGAATGCAATGGTTAATAAATATTTACAGTGAGCTATAGTCGGTAATCTTTATAAAAATAGCTGCCCGCACTGTGTCCATGTCCAAAGAGAGGGCGCCAAATAAAAATTAAATCTCGCCAAGCGCAAACATTTTGCCTGAATTATTGGTGTATTCCAGTTCTTGACTTTTGTATCGTTTAATTTTGTCGACATTGTTCGTAAATTATGCGTTTACTAGAATATAAAAGACATATATTCCTGTAAATGCGATGTTGTCCCTATCTCTTTCACTTTTGTTATGTGAACGAGCGTGGTCTTCTATTACCACTATTACTATGTGAAATAAACTTTGCCCGCCGTCAGAATTTGAAGTTATTGAACTGTCAGACCATAACAGACGGAATAAATATTTAATTGAAATAGAACCACTTCTGTGAACGGATCATATAAATAATATAAGGCCATCAAGGTTTTATGTAATTTATATACAACACATTTTAGGCGACCGACATTGGGGTCAATATTGCCTAACATTTTCAACAAATATACAATGGATGGATTCAAAGCTATTGTTTTGTGTACATGGTACTGTAGTTTATGAGTTCTTACTTACAAATCACCACCCTTCCGGAGGTCTATTGATGTGTAACAGTCTGTGTATACATAAACAATTGTGGAATTGTTGTATTTAGGGGAACGTCGTAAGACGTGAGTTATTCATTTTTGGGATTTTATATTACTCGCTCGCAGCGAGTAATAAGACTCCTTAGCATTCCCCTAATAACACAGATGTGTTTATGTATGCACAGGCTATGGTTATTATATGAAAGAAGCATTTGTATTTCTTAATATTGTATAGGAAATGCTCATGTATCCATCCCGCACTCCGCTAGAACAAAGCGTTGTTTGTTAGTACCGTGTGAACGGAGCGTTACGCACAAGTTTCGGGGGTTCGCGGGGGTGACATACGGAGGTTTCATTTAGCCTTTTCCGATCACGGAGAGGCAGTCTTCAATCGTCAACCTTCTCACCCTGTTTAGTTCCGAGACTTGTGCTCGTATCCCTAATTTCTGTTTCAAGCTTCAATATATTTCGTTGTTAATTCGTATTACTTGTTATATCAACCTACCCCAAACCTTTCCCAAGTGATTGTGCAAACGGCAAGGCAGCGGTCCCCAACAAAGCGGTTCGCAGCAGGAGGAAGGCATAAAGGTAAGTAATGTTAATATCTTAATCGATTGACATATTACTTATCATTTATATCGTGGTACGCTCGTTTCTGTTAGGGCTAGTAAGTAGAAGCGATACGCGGTGATATAGCCAAGATCACTAATAATTCAGTCATTAGCTACTTAATAGCGCGGCATAAACGACTGTACTCGCTTCCTTGTTCCGGTCACTTTACCTGCCGGAATCGACATTTGTTACAGATGCCACCAATATTCTATGATAACTAATGACGAATATGATCTGTTTGCAACGTCATTAGCATTTAAATACATATAATATTTAAAATACAATGAATTTGCAGGAATAATATACTCTATATCAGGAAACCTAATAAAAGAGATTTTCAAAATAATATTTAATTCTATATCACAGAAATTAAAACTAATTAATATAAATAATAATAAATTATACATAATTCTAAATCACAGAAAAAATCACAGAATGAAAATAATATTGATTATAAATAAATAATAAATTCTAAATGAAACCTTAAATTTAAAAAAAATCTAAAATACAAACGAATTGTGTTAGAAATGAATACTATTCGCGGCGACGTTTTGATTTTGATTCTTGCAAATGTTTATTTAAGTTATTGAAATATTTTTTGATAATAAAGGGTGCTGCTATATCTAAAAATTTGGTGTGAATATCTTCGTGGTCAGTACATTTAAACCAAGAAAAGTTAATTTTCATTAAAACCATTAAAATTTTTTGAAGTAAATTTTTAATGTATCCATAGTCCTTTAAAATTAGTTCTATGCAATCATTAATGTTAATTAAAAAATGTAATAAATCCCTCGAAACATAATTTAGGCGCTTTAAATCATCAAGTTCTTTGAACATTATAAATATGTGGTGGAGTTCCAAATTATCAGATAATAAAGATTGCTGGCAACTTTGGCAATTTGATATATCCAGGTTCCTCACGAGGTAACCATAAACATAAGGAACTGCTTGTGTGTCAAAATTTGCATAAGAATAATCATTCGAAGAAACAATAGGAATTTGGAAATGCTACAACTCATTAATAGTAATAACTTCAATTCTGTTTTCAGGAACTAAAACTTTTTGGAAATTTTCTAAAATTTTACCAGAATCGTCTGCACAATTTGATCCCCTTGAGTGTGGAGCCACTAAACCATTCAAAATTGTACTCTTTAAAGAAGAAATGAATTGAGTACAATTTGGATTGGTATTACCCGCCCCTGATTGTCGTATTTTGCCAAATAAATTGTCAATAGGATCACTATATGCTCATTTACACAGAAAGAAACATCAGATGTAATATTTCTTGAGTCTGAAATTAATTGTGACACTGCAGCACGATTAGTACTACCTTGGTCACATACAGTACTAATAACTTTGAGTCCACACAAATGTAATTTTGAAATTAATTTTTTTAGCAAAATACTTAAACTATCAGTTCTGATAACATCCTTTGTGAAATAATACGCTACTGGTTTCCAAGAATTATTAATCCCCTTAACAATAAATACTAATGCATGGTTGGCAGCTTCATTGCGCCTACCTAATGTACCCAAATCAACATATCCAAAAACTTGATCACTAGCAGAGAAGAGAAGAAGTAAAACCAGTAGAAATAGACATTTCATCAAAAAATAAAATGCAATGCCTATCAATTTCTGTCATATTTTCAGCTCTTGATTGTAATTTATCAAATAAACATTCATTTATCCCGGTATGAAAAGAAACAGCTCTTAATACCTTCTGCAAGGTTGCCTTTGATGGAAGGGTAAGAAAGCTTTCCAAAAATGTATAGCATTGTGGACCTCTTTTATAAATAGCCAAAGAAAGAGCCTTTTCCTGAAATGACCATGTTGGATGGTTCTTACTGACATTTCTAACCAGTGCTTCAAGAAATATTACACCTATTGTACTAAAGTGTTTAAGGTCCTTTAAATGTGAAAAAGTTGATACATTTTGCCTACAAATTGCTAATTTCTTCTGAAGTTTACAAACTTGAAGTTTCTGCACTTACGTTGCTGCCTAGATAATTTATATTTGCCCTTAGTGGCTAGAAATTTATGCTTGGCTGATTTAACAGCTGTTGCCTTACTGTATTTCACATTAAGGACCTTCGAAATATGTAAACTATAATTATGATCTGACTCAATACTAGAAAGCTGTTTTGTAAGAGAATAAAGTACGGCAGGGCTATCTGAATTTGATTCAATAAATGTTGTAGAAGACTGATCTATATTATTATTTCCCTCAAAATGTCCATGTAATACTAAATTTTGAGTAGCAGCATTGTCCAAATATCCTGTATTAAATAAAGTAGGAGTTGCTAGAAAGCGTAGACGTGTTTTCAAAGTATTAGTGAATGAATTATCATCAAAGTGGCATACACAAATAAAAAAGTTACCATCTGCCACAACCATTAGTTATAAAATGTGGAACAGATGACAACTTGTATTACTTGATAATAGGTGATGGGCACAGTTGACATAATTGTATTGATATTAGTGGTCAAGTCAAGCTAGGGAATTAAAACCATTGAAAAATATCTGGTGTGACCAACACACAACTGTTACTGTCTCTGTTATGGACCGAATTTGCTCAAATTTTCACTGTATCACCCCAGCCGATTTTCAAATTTGGTCGCGATCCATTCAGCCGTTTTTCGGGAATTTTGTTCACAGGTGACCACAAATCCAGGCACACACACACACTTATACATCATACTGTATTTGGAAAGTAATAATCAACGGCAATTTGAGCATTTCACATAAAATTTTAATATTATTTTGCTCCCACAGAAATATTGCTCACTATAATGTTTGCAATAATATCCGAAATATTTGTTTCCTATATTGTAGCTAAAATTCCAATTATATATTTTCATTTGTAAAATTAAGCCAAAATATGTTATATATGTTAGTCACTGTCATAGATACTCTCCTTTAACTTTCTCGTTGTTGTTTTCTAGGAATCTTTTTCAAAAAATCAATTTAGTAACCTGTTTCCGGATTATCTTACTTTAGTTATTTGTGATATGCGCAATAGGAAATCGCTATTATTGAGAAATCTTCTGTTTTCGTGAACCGATTTTGCTCAAAGTATCACAGGGTCGCCGAAGCGCGGGCTCTCACCCAATTTCCAAATTTGGTCGCGATCTGTTGTACCGTTTTCCCACCGTGCGCGTTAACTGGTCCGGCACAGCGCCTAATTATGCTCCGCGCGTCGTGTTGATTGTGGTTCCTTCGCTGTTAGTGAACCGTTTGTGCTCAAATTTTCACTGGATCGTCCTGGATAGTGTTCGCAGATATTTGCCAAATTTGGTCACAATCTGTGTCGTTTTCCCAGAATTTTGTTCACAGACAGACAGACAGACAGACAGACAGACATACATACATACATACGTACATATATATATATATATATATGTCGCGGATAGGGGGGTGTAAGAGCATTGGTATCGTGTATTTATTGATATATATCTACCCGCAACATGGGCCTTAAATACTATTACAATACAAAATACAAATAACTACTAGACTTACCCGGGCATCGCCATGGTCGAGTTACTATCCTCGGCCAGGCAGACGATGAAACAAGAGAGAGAGTTTCTGCCTGGAGCACAGGTATTTATGCGTAACTAGAGCATGGTACGCCCGGTGGGGTGGATGGGAGCGCCGTTGCCACATACGGCAAATATACTTATTTGCGACATCCCCCGCCCCTTCAAAAAATGTTAGCCTTAACTAACTGTGGGTAGGGTATGACCTGATATATAGTAATCGGTGTTCCTGAGATCAAGGGCACTATAATTGATAAAAATATTCGAGCTTGACTAATGCTAATTTTTTATTTTGAATAGGAGTATATGTCGGGCGCTTTTTTAATCTGTGGGATTTGTGATCCTGGCGGTAACGGTAGTCTGCTAAGCCTGGACATAAATTCTCGTGGAGTAATGAGTAACGGGTGTACTACCCCTATTTTGACTAAACTCACTGCATTAAATAATCTATCCCAACCTACTTCTAATTCCGTAAGCGCCATTATCAGGGTACTCATGTGATCATTTAATGTTGCTTGTAACACATCCGAATCAAAAATAGCTTGTTGAGTTTGCCTCACCATATTTGCGAATGAACTAAAACTATTATTGAGCAATTGTTGGTTATAATTTACGGCTGCAATAGAATCATTTAACGTTCCTAATACTGATGTTAACACCGTAGTTTGGTCCTTTACAATATGCAATACAGAGTCACTGTTAGACTCTAGACCTTGCAAAATAGAATCATAGCGGTTCCCATCATCGTCGTCTAACACTCCGAACAACGTTTTGGCGATCGACCCTACTATATTTACGTAGCCCCTTTTTGATCTGACTAATTTACTTATTCCCATTGTTTCAATATAATTTTCCGCCATTACCTTGATGTGTGCCAGTGAGTGGTCAATTTTTAATATCTCTTCCCCAGACGTCGGCAACTTCATTTTTTCTTGCTTCGCGTATTTGTTAATATTGTCACATACCTTTAGCGTCTCATTGTAAAATCTATCAATATCACTGCCTGCTTTCTGAAGTGGACTCACATCTAATGCTATGACCATGGTCCACGTCTCCTTCGTTAAGTGGATTTCCCCTAAATTCTCAAAATACACTCCTCCTGCATTCTCTACTGGACTGATCGTATAAGGTATCGACTGACTATTGGAACATACGATACTAACTAAAAGAATCAGGCTGCAACAAACAATGAATTCGAAACACAAATAATTACATACTATATACTAAATTATTTTTTGCTAGACGCAGGTCATGGTACATATGATTGATAATATGTGTACTGTATCACATTTCTTACGATGGCCCTGACCATACTCTACTACGTAGTTTAACGGACTCCTTAATTATGAAGGGACCAAAATATTTCGACTGCAATTTATCGGTCTTCCCGACTTTCCGAACTGGGGTGAAAACCTTGACAACATCGCCTACACTATAACTTACCACCCTATGCTTTTTATCATACCGCTGCTTATAAATTAATTGATTCTTCTCCAAATTACTTTTAGCTACTTCCCTCATTTTTAAAATTTGTTGTTGCGTTCGTTGCACGTTTTCATTTTCTACCGGAAGCCTAATTTGTACCGCTGCTGGTAGCACTGCCTCGCGTCCGTAAACCAGAGAAAATGGCGTCATCCTAGTCGACTCTTGAACTGCGGTATTGTATGCGAAGTAACAGTGCGGAAGACACTCATCCCAGTCCTTTTGGCTGGTGCCCGTGAATTTTGATATCATATTCACTAACGTTCCATGCAATCGCTCACATAAGCCATTGGTTGATGGGTGGTACGCAGTAGTAAATCGTGGTACGACCCCCATTATCTTTAACAATTCGGTCATCATTTGTGACGTAAATATGCTTCCTCTATCGCTCAATATAAATTTAGGTGCACCATGGCGGCATATTATATTCTCTAGCAAAAATTTAGCTACTTGCTCGGCTGTGGCACTCGATAGCGCCTTGGCTTCTACCCACCTGGTGTTGAAGTCAACGCAGGTCACTATGTATTTTTTCCCATTTTTACTACGTGGAAATGGCCCGACAATATCCCAACTAATCATTTCAAATGGTTTCTCTGGAATTTTAATTGGTTGTAATAATCCTGGTGGCAACTTATTAGTGGGTCCCTTCCTGCTTTGGCAATCTTCACAAACGCGAACAAATTTTCTAGCGTCTTTCTCAAGTGTAGGCCAAAAGTAATTTTGTTTAATTCTATTTATGGTGCGTGATTGTCCTAAATGTCCTGCTAAGGGTTCTGAGTGATGCGAATACAAGATCTCGTACACAAGGTTCTTCGGCACAACCAACAAACTGACGGATCCGTTACCCGTTGTATTTCGCTTGTATAATAATTCATCGATGATTTTAAAATTCTTACTACTGCGCTGTAATACTGACGAGCCAAAATGTTCATCCTTGATCGCGGTTATGATATCTTGAATATACGTGTCGTCGTCTTGGCATTTTTTAATTTCGTCTTTCAGGCGGGAATATCATCCGGACCAGCATCAAATAAAAGAGTAGGAATTTCGAGAGAAGCTAATTCATCGTCCACCGTAGCTAATGTACACGGGTATCGCGATAATGCATCGTCATGTGCGTTAAGAACACCGCGTTTATGAATTACGTTATAATTGTACTCGCTTAGCTTGTGCGACCAACGGGCTAATTTGCCGACGGGATCCTTGATAGTATTTAAATAGCATAAACTATGATGGTCCGTGACTACCGTAAAATTTGGCAAACCCCATAAATACGTACGCCATTTTGTTATGGCCCAGACGGCACTCAAGCATTCTTTTTCCGTTATTGAGTATTTTTTTTCGTTAATAGTTAAGGTTCTTGATAAATAATTAACCGGGTGAAATTGATCATCGGCTGGACTCTTTTGCAATAATATTGCACCGATTCCGACGCCGCTAGCATCTACATGGATCTCGGTCTCTGAATTAGGCGAATAGTGAGATAATACCGGCGAATTGCTCAATTTATACTTCAATGTTTCAAACGCGTCATTAACTGAATCACTCCACAAAAATTTATTATTTTTTGTTGTTAATTGATGCAACGGACTAGCAATGGATGAATAATTTAAAATAAATCTCCGAAAATAATTACAAATACCTAAAAAACTTTGTACCTCCTTAACGTTATGGGGTATTGGGAAATTGTGAATAGCTTGCACATTCTCTGGGTTGGGCAAAATTCCGTTGCCCGATATCTTAAATCCTAGAACATTAATTTCGTTTTGAACAAATGAACATTTCTTCCCGCTAAGAGTTAAACCGGCTTCCCTGATGCGTTGGAATACGTTTCTTAAACGACGGATATGTTCCTGAAAGGTAGCACTGAATACAATTATATCGTCCAGAAATACTACTACTTCCTTCCATTTTAATTCTTTTAGTAAGTTATCCGTTAATCTCTGAAAGCAAGCGGGACCATTGGCCATTCCAAAGCTAAGTCTATTAAATTCATACTGTCCGCCTGGGTGTGGAATTACGAACGCACTCTTACATTTATCGGATTCTCGAATCCCAAGGTAATATCCCGAATTTAAATCAAGTGTACTATAATACCGCGACTTGCCTAAATATGAGAATAAATCATCTATCAAGGGTAACGGGTAACAAGACTTCTGCGTGACCGAGTTTAATTTTCTGTAATCTACACACATTCGATAGGATTTGTCTTTCTTTTTAATTAGAATGATCGGGGCGGCCCATGGACTATTTGATGGACGAATTATGTTCATCTTTAATAAATCCTTGACTTGTTGCTCGATAATTTCACGTTCCGCCTGAGATACACGGTATGGTCGTTGCTTAACCGGAATCGCGTCACCGGTGTCGATAGAATGTTCAATTGCGGTTGTTAAGCCTAACTTAAAAGTATCATACGATAAGATATCGGCATACTCATTTGTTAGCTTAATTAATTCTTCCAACTCTTCCGAACTTAAATTTTTATTTTGAATTCGCGTTGCCGGTTCCACTTCCGATTCTACTAATAATACTTCTTCTTCCCCCTCCTCACAGACCATCTCATTATTTCTTAAAACTGAACCTAACTTAGTCCCGAAAAATACCGTTCTCTCCATGTTCCCCCAGTTTTTTATTTTTACAGTAGTTTCGTCTATATCAATAATATCTAAATTATTCTTATAGAGAAATTTTTGGTTATTTTCAAATCTAAAATAGCCATTTCGCAAGTCTCGGTCTTTTGTTCCAATAATGCTATATGCGAGACTTACTGTCGCACCTGCAGGTACCCTAATATCGTCTCCGGCCGTAACATAAATATTATCCAATTCTGTGGATTGTAACGCTATACTACTCGAAAGTTCATCCCACTCATTACATTCACAATTTTCTGTTTTCTTATCTATTACCGACTCGAATTTCGAAACATCTGTTAAGCGGACATCACTTACGCGCGATAATTCCTGACCTACACCTAGCGAAGGCAAGGCATTATTTAATGTACTAATCGGCATTTTCTTATCTAGTTGGCTGAAGAGCGTTCCATCAACGGTCGATATTAACGGAAAAAGTAGTCTTATGGTAGCAAGCGTATTGAAGTTAATTATTGGAATAAAATTATAAATGAGGTATTATTTTAAAGAAGAAAGATGTATCTTTGATCCGGTCGGGCCGATTTTGGATACATAATTTCAAAATAAAGTTATGAGAGAATAAACATAGACAATATTTGATATGCAATAACTACATGAAAAAAATAAATTAAAAAAATTCTCCCGACCGAATCAAAGATAATTTAATGAGGTTTCAGAATATGTCTTTGGAATTAAAATCGGATTCCAAATAACGCCGGAAAATTGGAAACCATATGCGATCATTTTATTTCATACTCGATATTTTTATGCCGTAGACAAGCGCCTCCTAGCGTGATTTTCGTCGCTGTACACTCAAGCGAAAAAATTCTCAATATAGTCGCTTAGTATTTGGTATAAGAGCACGTACATGTGATACGATGCGCCTACGCCGAATATAAGAAATATATACAAACGAATTATAATAAGTTTATATGACCGTCTCTCTATTTAAATAAATTTTCGATATTAATATATAGTAATTATTAAATTACACACAATAACGTTAACGTTTAAAGTAAAATGATTTTAATATTCATTCTTATTTTCAATTAATAGAATTAAATTACAAATACAACAAAGTTATTAATTTTTATTGAAAATTAATAACAATAACTCAAGCAAATATGCATATATAACCATACCTTTTATTGTTTCTTTTTTCTTATTGTCCCTAAAAAAATATCCTGGCTCTTTTATATCCATGCTACTTGGATCGACCAGCTCGGGAAGCAAACAATCGAAGTAACAAAAAATTAATTTGTTGCTCCATATGCGTCCCCAAAACTGAGTATTGCTTAAAACACATATGGCATTGAGAGGAAATTCACTTCCAGGCCAGAATGCAAATAAATATTTATCTCTATTAGTAATGTGAAGTTGACCTTGAATCTTATAGTACCAATTACACTTTGTAATTACGTTTTGAATTTTATTATTTTTAATAGCTTCGTTGGGATCAATGTTGTACGCCGAATATGGACATTTTACTTCAACTATTGTGTCTTCTCCTATTAGTCCATCCCGTGCAGCACCCATGTAAAATAAATCCGGCCGAACGTGGAGACCAGACGGTTCAAATTTAATATTTTCCTGAATAACTAATTCCTCCAAGGCTATATGTTGTTTTTCTCATGCATGTTTTAGGGAAGCTACATTTAAATGCGCGGAAGAATATAACAGTTAGTTTACCAATTTTGCACATTTAGTAGTACGCCTATTAAATATTTTGCAGATATTTGAAGCACTCAGCAATTTTCTTCTCACTTCTAACCATACACCACTTTCTGATTGAATAACTGTAGCTCGTTCTAGTTCTTGGCAATCTTCCAGTGTGCGCTGCAAAGAAGCCAACAACAATTGTTTTTCTTCCTCAAATGTAATATGGTCCATATCTGGTTTTTGACAACTTTCTCCATAACTCTTCTAGGTTTTTTAATGAAAATCTCTAGAATTTTTACTGGGTTTCAAATATAATTTACGCTCTTTTGCGTTTTCTTGAATTTTCCATTTTCCTAACATATTCTGGAGGAGTATTTCCAGCCATTGTTCTATGTAATACAGAATGCGGAGTTTTTGTGTTGAATGGAAGAACAGCAGCTGAATATCGCCCTTGATATGATCTTCGTAGAGAGAAGTTAATCCGTTTTCCGCCAAGAAATTTAGCGACTATACTATTGTATTGTTCATCTGGCGCCCTAAGTAACTGTACAGTAAAACTATTTAATATATACTGTACGACTTATTATTACCTTATAATACAACTATGCATAGTATTGGAATCGTGCGAATTATTATTTTATTTCGGCGGATATTATTTCCCCTGATCATTTATACACCATTTCCGGATGGAGTACTTAATCTTATAAAACAAAATTTGATCCGGTTTGATTTTGAAGAAAAAAATACAGCTAGGTTTCCGAAATTATGGTCAAAATTCTTGTAAAAAAATAATTGTATCTCATACAGAAATGTGTCAATATTTCAAAAATATATGAGCCTGTGAGAATGAAAGTGGCGTAAGTCACATTAGAATTGTTTTAAAAAGGAGAAGATTTTGTATTTATGTAAATCGACGTCGGCACATTTTTATTTATGAATAAATTGATTTCAAATCTGTAACTGCGCACGTCGTTCAGGTATCGTACTTTTGTTAAACATATCGACAATATATATATATATATATATATATATATATATATATATATATATATATATATATATATAAATCTCATGTGACCTGTACATCTTATGCATGTAAATGGTTTAAATATTGTTTTTTTAAATAAAATTTAAAAAATAATGTCATTTGTGTTAAGTGATACAATTGTTTCCACGTCTAATAAAATACTCGAAATAATAAACAAGACTGTACACAATTTTGTAAACGTAGTGTTACTTTTTTTAAATCGGAAAATCATCGTAGGTAATCATGGACGTTCCCTCCGCCGATTTCTATGAAAAACTAATCAAGACGCAGTTACATCATGTAATAGCCACATGCAAAACTCTTTTCCGAAAACTTGACGGAAACATTTATTAGAGACGATAGACGGATATATTCCATAGATGATATTTAGTTTACTGCACGATTACAATACTTTATACATACATCGTATGTTAAAGTAATAAAGAATACAGAATTAAATATTACAAATATATTAGCATATCAACCTCATGAAAATTTTAAAAATATATCATACGAAGTATTGTAATCGTGTGGAAAAACAATCTATTGTTTGTGTTCGAATTGCAAATTATATAAACTAAAAAAATATTAAATAGTATATCGAGTGATATAATCTTCAATAACTTGTGTTCTGGTCGACGTTTGTCTAAGAACTCATAGTGCATTAACGCAACCCTGCGACCAGTCCTAGTAATAAACAAGGGTGCCCATTTAAAATTATAATCGTTTAGCATCACAGACCCCACCATCTCAAGTGTCGATGACACATTTATCAGTTTCACGCTTTATATTACACGCGTACATGGACTCTTATGGAGCAATATTTTTGTACCAGAGTGTATCTCTATTGTATAGCGCCGATTCGAAATCTGTACCCCTCTTCACCCGACCGTAGAATTCTCGGAGACGGTGCGTTGATGGAACAGTGTGAAGATCACCGTACCCGACTCACAATTTATAACGGCTCTATTTTTTTTTTTCAAACAATCCATTCCCAGTAGGATATTTTTTGGTAATGATTAGTAGAGGAAGGAGCCGGGTTCTGGCTCAGAGGAGCAGAGGAGCAGAGCACAAGCATGCAACCATATATACACATATACACACCACCTAGCGGTGAACGTTGGAACTAAAAGCGCCACCTAGCGGTGAATGGTGGAACTACAATTGTAAATTTGGTTGCCTGCATCCAAGATGGCGGCGGGGAATTCAAATTTAAATATACAGGGTGATCAAATTAAAAATCCAAGATGGCGGCAGTTACAATATACACGGTGATCAAAAAATAAAAATAAAAATCCAAGATGGCGGCTGCTTTACGTGGGCTGTCAAAAAATCCAAAATGACCACTTCCGGTCGAAATAAAAAATGTTAGAAATCGACAAATATCAACTTCCGGTCTTCAAAATGTCATGTTTGTACTCAAATGAAAGCGCTCGACGCGAGGAGCACGAATTTGAGGTTATTTTGGGTCTAAGGCCCTTGTGACACGAGTTGGCTTCCTGCTGGGTAAATATGGGGCATGTGACGTATCAAATGAAAGGTCTTGACATTGGGAGCGTGAATCTGACATAACAAAATGGTAAATTGCGAATAAAAGAGGTAGTAGTAGTAGTAGTTGCATTTTAAACAATCGTTTATTAAAACATTTAAAATACAAAACAAAAACTATTAGTTTATCTAACTACATCAACAGATATTAAATATATATAAATAAAAATGATAATTTATCTAACTATTATAAAGAAATAACTATAAAAACATTAAGAATATTATAAATTATAAATTATAAATTATAAATTATAAATTATAAATTATAAATTATAAATTATAAATTATAAATTATAAATTATAAATTATAAATTATAAATTATAAATTATAAATTATAAATTATAAATTATAAATTATAAATTATAAATTATAAATTATAAATTATAAATTATAAATTATAAATTATAAATTATAAATTATAAATTATAAATTATAAATTATAAATTATAAATTATAAATTATAAATTATAAATTATAAATTATAAATTATAAATTATAAATTATAAATTATAAATTATAAATTATAAATTATAAATTATAAATTATAAATTATAAATTATAAATTATAAATTATAAATTATAAATTATAAATTATAAATTATAAATTATAAATTATAAATTATAAATTATAAATTATAAATTATAAATTATAAATTATAAATTATAAATTATAAATTATAAATTATAAATTATAAATTATAAATTATAAATTATAAATTATAAATTATAAATTATAAATTATAAATTATAAATTATAAATTATAAATTATAAATTATAAATTATAAATTATAAATTATAAATTATAAATTATAAATTATAAATTATAAATTATAAATTATAAATTATAAATTATAAATTATAAATTATAAATTATAAATTATAAATTATAAATTATAAATTATAAATTATAAATTATAAATTATAAATTATAAATTATAAATTATAAATTATAAATTATAAATTATAAATTATAAATTATAAATTATAAATTATAAATTATAAATTATAAATTATAAATTATAAATTATAAATTATAAATTATAAATTATAAATTATAAATTATAAATTATAAATTATAAATTATAAATTATAAATTATAAATTATAAATTATAAATTATAAATTATAAATTATAAATTATAAATTATAAATTATAAATTATAAATTATAAATTATAAATTATAAATTATAAATTATAAATTATAAATTATAAATTATAAATTATAAATTATAAATTATAAATTATAAATTATAAATTATAAATTATAAATTATAAATTATAAATTATAAATTATAAATTATAAATTATAAATTATAAATTATAAATTATAAATTATAAATTATAAATTATAAATTAATACAAGGCATGACGATTCTACAATAAAAATTGAAAACAATTCTAATTTTGTTCTCAATTGTCTTAAAGAATATGAAACTATCTTTAACTTGGTATATAAAAACCATGAAATTTCCTCGCTAAGATTTGCTAATCTAGCTAATGTGTATATAGAGAATATGCAGATTTTATTCACCCGGTATTTACTTTAACGTTAGAGAAAACTTCTGAAAAATCTGGTATATAATTTTACCGGTATATGGCTTGAACCCTCGTGTCCAATGCCGGCTGTGAGACGGGTTGGTTGAACCATATTATTTTTGGAGTCTGTCAAATAAATTGCACTAGCCATAAAAAAAATTTAACTCAAGTGACAGCAACCAAATGAATTAATTCACCGTGCCGTCTGTTTGAATAATAATTCGTATGTTTAAGTATTTATTTTATGTAATCATCCTTACATATGTAACTAATAGTAAGGGATATAACTTATGTATAAATCTAAATTCAAATGTAGAGCAATTGTTGCTATTCGGTAACTGTTTTTGGGAACGAAAGGGGCTGGAGGAATATTCGAGGATGTTATAAATCAAACACCAACTGTACGAACTTCTGTCAGGTGATATTTAAAGAAAGTGCTATTTATTGCAACAGTTGCCAGGGTGATTTTTGCAATCGCGATGTACTGCAAGAGCCGTTTTATTGCTACGAGTGTCATGGGTGTAGTTGGGTTGGTACGGACTCTAATGTTGTGGCGTGTCGTGCTGCTGCTTGTTATTCGGCTTATGTGCATGTTGGTAAGGAATGTAGGACTGTTAGAGGATGTGTTGATAATTGCACGCAAACGTGTCGAACGGTACGCAATGGGTTGCTACTATATTACCCTAAAGTGACGTTTGGGAGCTGTGTCAGCTGTAGACGTGGTGATGCAAGTAAGTGTAATAACATTCAAATTAATTTACGGTGTTATCAGTGTTATAATTGTATAATAAATGTTTCAGGGCTAGACAAAATAATTCACGTTGCCGAGAGAAAATGTTTGAGATTAATTACAAAAATCAGAAATATTAATAACCTTCTACACAATATTTCCAATGAAACCCTGTAATCCATGATTAAGCTCCCGAAATTAACGAAAGACATTGCAAGTTAAAAATTTAAATACAAAGACGAAAACTTGTCCATTATTTCGCCCTTGTGCTTAGAACGTAAGACAAGAATAACGACTTGACAGCACCCCACTAAAACATTATTATAAATAATATAACATCATTTAATTTACCCACGATTTTGGTTTAACTTAATTTATATATTATCGTATTGTACTTATTATTAGTGTAATTGTTATGAACATTCTATGTATAAGGCGGAAAGGACACCGGTCGATAGCCAAGTAAAAATTATCAAATTTTGTATTTTGGAAAAAATGATTTCAATAGTTTTTGATTACAAAACGAAGAAGATGCCGCTAAAAAATAATTTAAGGTGGTATATTTATAAATACGGTACATAATTTCCTTGGTGTTCCTTACAGGATTAGTTAAATAATAATTTGATTACTTTTTATTTAACTTAATAGGATGACCTTGAACCGCCAAGTTTTCTTGGCGCAAATATTAGATGGCGCAACTCTTTGGAGATTTTATTTTAATAGGTTGGTTTTTTCAAAAACATTATTGTTGGCACTACCCCTTCCTCACTACATTTTCTTAACCTGTCTTTCTGTCGCATGTTGTTTGACACGTTTTGGTGTTTGATCGTGTTTTTTATAGTGTTTATTGTTATATATACACAACATTTCAGTTATTAACATATAAAACTTGTATTAGATATTTGGAATGTATTGTGAAGTGATTTGTTGGTTTGACAATTTTGTAATTATGAATTGTAGTAAGTGTGTTCATCATTGTATATATAAATTATTGTTTAGTAAAATGGTTACGAGGTGTGTTGTTCAAGGTTGCAATAATACCTCAGCACATTCCTTAACATTCTAAAAAACAGTATGAAGTATTTCCGATGATTTGTAGTAATTGTAAATTCAACCAATATTAACTTAACAGCTACATAACAAAGGCTACTATGCTCTGCCTAGTTTATTTATTAGTTTGAGAATATTAATGATAATACTCATATAGGTGCTGTTTATTTTAATAATTATATTTTCATAATACTGGATGTATAAATATGTTTTACTATTGACTACTATAATGTTTATATTTTTAAGTTATATGTTGTGTTCTTTTATTATATACCCAAATATAAATTATATATTCAGAGTGAGTAGCATTTGATCATGAAAACCAGTTTATTGAAAATTGAGATGTATTTAAATGGTATTTTTTATAACATTTAACATTCAATAGTATACTACATGCTTGCATTTATTTTATATAAATCATTTAAGAACGCAGATGTATATTACATTTTAATTGAAAATACATCGAGATATTTAAATAAACAGTATTTCATCATATTTTAAATACTGTTTTAAAATACTATTATTTATTTGAATTAATTAGCTCAGCACTGAATCATAACTTAAGGGTTCAGAGCTGAGCTAATTATTTCACATCCCTGATATTAGAGTGCGCAGAAACTGGTTTCTAAAAAGACTACATTAAGTTTCCTATCTATCTTGTCTATGGGACACAATTAGTTGTCTATGGACACAATGCCTGGAACATCAGGTGTAAAATGCGACCGACAGCTCCTATCACCGGAATTCCAAACAGGCCAATAAAACCAGTCAACAAAAAGTCATCAGAAATCAAAGATGAAATAACTTCCAAATCGCGCATTCACAATCCAATTACGACCCACGACCACATAATTAACACATATATCGACAACACTAAATCGCCCAAAACGACAGATAGACAAGCACTGATCAAAAAAATAAAACCAAGATTTATTAACACATACAGAATAGACACAGTATTGTCATTCTCTGGAAACCGACTATATTTCACTTGGACGTCTTAGACGCAGTATCCCCTACGGAGACTGCAGACAGGGAGTAAAAGCGATAGTAGAGGTCCCTTCAAATAGAATTGATTTATAATAATATTAATCGATATGCCTTAAAAAAAACACTTAATTTACAATTTCATGGAAACAAGTGACATAGACGGATGCCTTCTAGTTGAAACAAAGACAAAGACAGATACAAACACCAACTACAGAAACTGGAGCACAAACAATGCAAGAGAAGGGGCCCTAGTACAACTGCAGCCCCATCTCCAACTTGAAAAGGCCAACGCCCCCAGCCTATCAAATCCACTAAATG
This sequence comes from Lordithon lunulatus, assembly GCA_963942505.1. NCBI lineage: Eukaryota > Metazoa > Arthropoda > Insecta > Coleoptera > Staphylinidae > Lordithon > Lordithon lunulatus. The sequence goes on from OZ012675.1 coordinate 31,772,747, forward strand.
ACTGTCTACTTTTCACAATGCATTTTCAAGATGACCATATTCACGTTTTTCTAACCTTTTTTTTTCTGGGGTGGAATCTTCGAAAGACACTATCACCACATGTGGTGATAGGCATGGATAGTGTCGGATTCGCCCCGCGTATTGGCAGGGGCGCCTACCGACTAAACCAAAACCCAGGTTCTGTCGACGAGGGGCTTGACCGCCTAGTAGGCATTCCTAAGCCCCCCGGACCGTACTACGTAAGTCTGTCAGTCGGTCTCGTGTACATGGAAACGGGGTAGGGTATGAACGTAAATGAAAAAAATGGGAACGAAGTGGTCAGTCGTCCGTCCTCGTCAGTCGGTCTGTGGGGCCCGCAAGTCGTCGTCGTACTTTCTCCCCATCACCTTCCGGGAGAAAGCCGCGAACGCGTCCCACATGTCCTTGTCTTGAAGCATCTTGTTGACATTTCTAACCTACATTCACCCAACTTCACACCTCGAAAACAACATATTTACCAAAACTTCATTATATCGGTACGCGATCATAATGGGAGACTTAAATCTGAATGGACCGAAACGAACACTCAAGACAGTTTTCTCCAGGACAAGAACTCGCACAAGGCTCTCCACTATCGCCCCTCCTTTACAACATCTATTGCATTTGACAGAACAGATGATAACGAAATGAACTTAAACCGATACATACTACAATACACGGACGACACGGCACTGATAACCCACAAGAAAAAACTAGATGACGCCATCAGCGGATTACTCACAATACACTCACTGACGAGACTTTGACATGGTTCCATAAATGGAGACTTGAGCCCAACCCGACTAAATGCCAACTAATTATTACAAACCACAAAATACGAGACAACTCCCCAACGATTTTCATTAATGGAATCAATGTTCTCCCGACAGCTACGGTTAAATACCTAAGTATGACAATAGACAGCAAACATAAATTCGACATACACTTAAAAATTACAAAGACAGAAATAACTAAAAAAAAAAAGACCTTTATTGGCATTTCCCTCACTGCCCCTCCACATCACAAAACTCAACAAAAATATACAAAAATAAAAATAAAATAAAATAAAAATACAAATACACTATAAATAAAAGTACTACTACGCCAAAAATTACTACTTACCCCCATCTATCGCCGCTCCCTTTTCCCTTGCCACTTTCCTCTCCCACGTCAGCCTCCTGCAGATTTTCACGCCTTGCCCATCTTCGCATAACCATTCATTCAGCTTTCTGCAGTCTCCCACCCACTCTGCTTTCACACCCTCACATTCTTCGCTAAGGTGCCACCACGTGTCGCTTCCCTTACTACACAGCGCACATGCGGTGTACCCTAAACCCATCCACACTTTCCTCCCTCTCTCGTCTGACCCACACCTCGCTCTTGCCATGCATACCTTGTCCTCCCTGCTCCACTCACCCCTGGCTAAGTAACTCGGGAGTCTCCCACTCACTTGCCACCCTACGTAGCCAGGGTTGTAAGAGCTATCATTCATTCTAGTCTGCCGTTCTTGCCACTCAATATCTCTCAATCTCTCTCTCTTACCTATATTGTGTTGTAACACTGTTTTTAAGCTTTAGGCGATACCTACTGAGACTTTTTTGCTATTAAAATCCATGAGTTTATGACTACTAGAAGTGAAGCTATAATAGACTGATGCCACATCAAATTAAATTTTTAACTAGTATTTGAGAATATTTGTATTATTTTAAAATGAGTTATATCCTAGATGCCTCTTACTTTCTTCTCAAGAGTAAAACAACGTTGTTAATGATTTCCTATATTTGTCACACTTTCCTATGTGTCTGGATGCTGGCAAACACATGTATTTCAAAGCACCATATAGTAATTTTATTACAATTACAAAAGGTTCCCATAGCAAATATTAGCATGCTAATTATACATTTATATATGTAGGTCTTGGAATAAATGGTAGAAAGAGTGATTTAAAGACAGCAGCCTCAATATTTTGAATTTTTGAATTTGCCATCTTCCCAGATAAAAGAGTTATCATTCCAAATGTAATTGTATGACATCATTTCTTCCCATTTTCAACAATATTTTTGATATATATATATATATATATATATATATATATATATATATATATATATATATATATATATATATATATATATATATATATATTTTTGAATAAATTCTTTTCAATTCTGATTTAATATTAGTTTTTGCATTTCAAATTTGTTCATGATAATAAATGCTGTTTTTCGGAAAGTAAAAATATAATATATCTATAAGGTGTCTCTAATTTATTTATTTTGTTTGCAGTTTAGCAACAAGAAAGGTAATGTAAACAGTATATTTGAAGGTATTGTGAGTAATGTGAGATTTAAATGTGCGTGTGTTATCTTTATTTAAGGTAAATCTTGCATTCATAATAGTCTATAAACTATTTGAGTTTGCATTACGTCTATTGTGTTGTATGTCCATTAAAATAAAACAAAGCCCAATGGCCTGTGGTAGACCTATAAAAGTGTGTAAAAGTAAGTAGGTTTATACTATTCCCTGATTAGCAACACTCAATAGTAGCAAATAGTAACAATGGTACTATCTCTATGTGTGGGCGTCGTTTTTCTCCTCGGCACTTCTGCAGTTGAAGGTACGATTTGTATAGTATAGTCGAATAGATTTCAAAGATTATAATATCTCGCGAAGAATCTACAACAGCTACTTTCCGAAAACAACTGTCGAAAAGTAGTTGTTTTTATTTGACGTGGCATGGAAACAACAAATTCCAGAGCGAACATCTTGTGTTACAAAATTTATAAGTGCCTAGACTGAGATATTTTCTAAGCCTATGCTGAACTGTTACCTTAAGAAGGCGGTATACCCCCCACCACGATTATATGTTACAATGTGTTGCTTATGGGGCGACAAGCATCAATTATTTTGTACACATCTTAAGTTACAGCAAAGTAATATTTTCAAAATATATACCAATCAATTCCCGTATCATTGTAGTTAATAGAAAGGTACTTTAATTACTTGAAATATTGCTCTACAATTTGTAAATTATTATTAAAGTCAATACATGGAAAAATCGTATATGCTTTTACCAATATACAAGTATATAGTTATATTTCTACATATTGCCTAGTTTTAGTATACGTGCCATTACTTGAACTACATTTCCGTATTAAGTTTTTTTGAAATTGGTCAAGTAGTTTTTTAGAAATGAATAAAATACTAACAAAATGTTACACATTTTACTTCAGAAGAAAATTCATGCAGAGCTCGGCTATTATATCAAGATAATTTGTTTAGCTGTTTCGCAATAGAGAGCGCTAAAAATGTGGACCTCGCTGTCCGCGTGGCCATGAATTGAGCATGCGAGTGTAGCTGTGCCGATCAACGAACTATATGGTGTAGAACGAACGGAAGATGTATATTATTTTTAATATAATGAAAATCACTGAAAACAAATCACAAACTAACATATTAGTTTAGTTTGTGATTTGCAATGTATTTAAAATAAATAAATAACTGGTATTTGAGAAGGGTAAAAATAAAATATACATGATTTAATGGTATATTCAATGGCAAACTACAGGCATTAAAAGAACAAACATGATAATTAGTGAAGATATATGAAGCATATAACCCATATTTTATATGTTTTATGTTATTCCTGCTGATCATACCTTCCTGCTGTCATTAGGCTTCTTAAATACATGACCGATGATAAACAACTGTGCAAAGATTTTGTTGTTAACATTTGTTAAAACGATTTTCAAATTCCCAAATATCTGAAAAAAAATGACAGGTTTATACTTCACCTTAGCTTAAACATTTCAAGTGTAATAATGATTTTATATTACTTTGTATGCTCGATTACAGACCTTACAAAATAATATATAATGTTAAGCAGGAGGTACTGTCGCAAAGCACTAGCTTTTGTGTGGAGCTTCACCAGTATATTAGAGTATATAAAGATATATTAAAATATATACCAATAGAATACAGTAAGATACTGGTCATATTTTACCACTTGACCACTCTGAAAAATAACAAGTATTAATAAAATAAAATAAATAGTTTCTGAAATATAATATAACAAATATACAGATCAAAAATACCTACAGAAATACCTAAAAATCTCAGCATACTCCCAGACATTTTTTCCGTGTGTCTTCTTGCCAATCGAAATAGTCTAATAGATAGGTAACAATTTGCTATTGTTTTAATTAATATATAATAATGGTTCCATTCAATGTCCATATTCAAGTAATGGCTAAAAAGGAGTGGAATTATTTACCGTGTTGTAGCGACTACTCACAGCAAGTAAAACAATATATTTCCCTATAAAATTCTTTATTATATATGTTTTATTAATAACAATTTGCAATTAGTTTCATGAAATGTTAATTTATGAGGGCACTGTCAGGCACTATATGAGGAAGCAATTTGTTTTAACTAGACTTCTAGTTATTATGTTGGAAGTCTTTGTTCTGCTTCTTTTGTTTTGGTATTCATGTATTTCTTTAAATTAATTTCGGGCTGCTGTGAAAATGTCGTTTCCAGGTGCTCCTGTGCCATTGATGACCTTTATTGTATCGAAGTCTAGTTAGATATGATCTAGTATTAAAACTGCTCGGTTGAATAAGGTTTAGACGTTTACCCATATTAAACCTTGCTAATATATTCATGAAACTCTCAGAAGCATTGTTTGTTTGAAAACTTAATAACTGAGGTGTTTTAACAAGAAGATTGTTCAATGCAGAATATAGGTGATGATACAAACCACTTTGTTCTAGCACACAAGTCTCTTCAACATTATGTCCGCAGCAATTACCACTAGCCTCACATATCTCATTTTTACCAAATGCACATTGGATACTATTTCCTATCAAATCTTTCATATTCGTAATATTTCCATCATTGTTTTTCAAAATTGTTCTAACATTGCGTGTTAGATGTAAAATTCTCCTTGGTGACATTAGTTTTCTAGCAGCCAGTGATACGCACTTTGTATCTGATTTAATTCGATACAACCTTTTGGTATAGTTTTTTATGCAGTGATTAACACACTCGATTTTTCCACCTGTAAACCGTAAGAAACGTGTTGTCTAATTTTACTTAAAACGTTCGAATCGCCATCTCCTATCAGTTTCTTATAACGTAAATTATGCATAGAAATGCTATTTTTAAATCCTTCAACAAGGATATCTGCCTCCAAGACCAGAGACATAAAATATAGTAAAAAAGAGTACATACATCAGCTAATTCTTCTTGCAATTTATAGAATGTTCTCTTGGTCATTATTGGTATATCAGACTCATCATTTCTTCGGTGTGACTGTACCACCCTCCGGCAGATAGTGTTCCCCAAACAATAGCTTCTTCGCAACCTTATCTTTCTCTGATTGTATTTGTTCAGATTTATGACATCCACTACATTTCAATACAAACGTGCTGCTAATTCCTTTTCGTATTTCAGAGTCCAATTGTAATGAACCACGAGTGCAATGTCGCATATGTTCTTGTTGCAGAATCAAACACTTCTTAAGGAAATAGTCAATTTCCACAATTCTGTATCTTTTCAGGGTTACATTGTTTACAGTATTATTTTAATTCTCCACGCATAGAGGGTGATTTTGAATACTAAAATGCAATAAGTAGCACTCATAACTCAAAATTTCACATGGACACATTGCACACTAGTTTACGTATCATAATAACTTACGTATCATAATTATTGTTGTTATGAAATATGATTTTATTAGTACGATTCTTATAATATTTTAATGTTATGAAAATCTGTATACGTGCCTAATTTTTATGTCTGATATATTGATTAAATTATCTATTCTCGAAATTTTCAACAACAAAAAACATACGTTACCTAAATTGAATGTATATTTTCTAAAAAATGGGACAGGTAACAGGTGAGATACATTTTTTTCATTCTAATAAAATGAATTATTATGAATTTTGTACAAAACATCGGGATAATTTTTTAAAGGCGGAAAGTTGCAGTTGTTAATCTAAGTCATCTTATAACAGTAACTAGTTTGATATTTTAATAATGTCGACACTAGAGTATTCGAGACATATAGTATCACCATTGTATTGAACGCTTTAATAGGGAAATACCCGGGAAAATATGCATTTATAAATTGTGTCGACGGTTAAAAATAAAATTTGATAACACTAGAAATGTAAAGAATCTTAAGAAGAAAAAACAAATTTATTATGATAATGATGCTTAATTCATAAGCATTTAATTGAATTTGTATACGAAGAACGTTCAAATTCGATATATGTGCGTCCACTGTGATTAAATACAACTTTCTCCTATAATATTAACAATTTCCTGATAAATAAATGGTAGTTTACACTTAGAACAAATTCACGGTTCTTTAATTTTATCGGCATTCTGACTATGCCCAAACACTTTTCAGAATAAGCAAAACTCTTTATAAAGAATGACTTTTTCTCGAGAAAATCGATATAAAAAGTTTAGTTACGTCGATCTGTAGACACCTATATATATATATATATATATATATATATATATATCTCGATTTTCATAGCACTCGCGTGAATATATAAAAATAAAGAATTATATAAAATAGTATTTCTTAAAATAATATTCTTTCATTATTATGATACGTATGATAAAATAATCCACATTAGATTTTTTAATAACACCCCTCATATGTATATTTGTAATGCACCCTACATAATATAGAAATTAAAATTGTACTTACCGTTCATATTCATTCTGATCAATAAAAGAAGGAATGTGATATTCATCCGTAGCCGAAGCTACTAATCCGTCCACAATTTATCTAGAAAACAATTTATTTTCCTTTTTTTGATTATGATATTTTCGTTTTGCCTGACTTTTTTTTGATCGTTTATATTTTCCAAATACAAACGAAATTTTAACAAAATAAACTTTTTTCTAATTCGCGTAGAAAATACTTCCACAAAAACACTCACAATATATCGCTATTAAAGGTAGTTCACGGGCCTAAACCTCGTAACGAACTAACAAATTATTACATTATCCAAAACTTGTGAACTAGGTACGTTAAATGGTGGTGGTAAAAATATCGTCAGAGGGCTAAACTCAATTACCAATGAGATGTATTAATGATTAGTTGGGCGGGAATGTACCCAAGATTAGGTACTTTCTCACAGTTTCTAGTATTATCATTGTCTGCGCTTGTTTATGGTTTTGGGGATGCAATTTTTTGTAAATAATAAATAACAATTTCAAACCAAAATGCGTAGTTGCAATACAGGATTGTTAAATTTACGCAAAAATGGTGCAGCTATCATTCATATAATTCTTATTTTCATGCGACATCGGTTTAGGTAGACCGAGATAATACATAATCTGATCCCAATTTATTATTTCTAGCGAACTTATAATTAAAGTTCATAAAAATATATTTTCTGAAGCATCTATGTCATACTCTCCAACGATTGCCGACTAATATGCCAATATTTTTTTAAGTTTTATTTTCGATATAATTGGAAAAATCATCCGATAGTGCGCCCGTCTGCAGCTAGCTTGTGGTTTTCGTCACGTAGCCTGGGGGGTATGGTGGGGTGCGGTACGATACGTAGAAGCGTTTTCTTCTGCACGTGCAAAACCTCATAATCGCAATAATAGTACTCTAATATAGAGGGCGCGATTTCTATTTATGTATTAGTTCCGTGCTTATTCACTTATTGAATAATGTCTCTGTCCATATTCGGCGCTCTTAAATACAAACTCAATTACCTAGGTTGAGATGTGGTGTCGCCAGATGGCGTTACTTTTTTCCTATGGGGAAAGTGTATCATTTAGACTGAATTTATTGCGGAGTAGAACTATTACTAACCGTTAAAAGTGTTTAATGATAGTGAATATGGATCATTAAAAATTGTTGCTATAGTCTAATTAACGTAGGCTGAGAAGACTGTAAGTGATGGTAAACTTTGATTGTAAATACATGAAACTAGGTTGCGATGACTATAATTATTGTTTTGTTACAATGTAATAAAAGTTTTTAGTGAGAGTGAATGTGGAACAATAAAAATATCAGATTGGCCGGTGAGCGTGCGGATCTATTTGCGCGGAAAATAGAGAAACATGGAAAGAATGGACGGATGAAGGAAGAAACGACAATCAAGAGTTTGTGCAACCATTTTTGCATAAAAGTGTTGTAACTGTTTTAGCTACATGTCCCAAATTAACCATATCACTAACTCAAGTAGTAAATGTGTCCCAGAACAGGTCGGACCGGTTTTGGAAAGGGAGATGACGAGAGTGAAGAATGGCGGAAAAGCTACTGGAGGCTGAGTAAAGTGGATGCACAAAAGAAGCAAAAGAAGATAGAGACCTCCAGGTATACTAGAATATATTAAGTGATCCAAGTGCATGGGGCTGCGTTCTCATCTCAGAAAGAGATATCAGTAAGGTGAACAGGCACTGCATGAATGAGGAAAGAACGTGTGGACTGCATGTAGGGGAAGCATAAATAGATATATTTTATTGTAAATGAGAATATGCCAATAAAGGTTTTATAAGTAAAAACTGTTGCTATTATGTAATTAACCTAGGTTGAAAAGATTGTAAGTTAACTTACTTATGCAGTTAAATAATAAATAAATAAACTTAGTGATTGCAGTGAAAACTGTTACCATAATGTAATAAACCAAAGTTTCTAGTGAGACATAATAGAATGAACCTAGGCTGATATGAGTTCAGGTCAAATCATTTATGTAATTAACCTAATTTTATTATATTCAATACTAAACTTTTATTGTAGTGAAATAAACTAAAATGTGTACATATAATTCTAGGGTTTTAGTAAACGTTGATATGATTTCGAAAGTTAAAACTTTTATTATTATGTACATAACCTAGGCTGGGAAGAATGATAGTTTGCATACTTCCTAACCTATGTTATTTACAAAATAGTAACTAAATAACTGTAGTTAAATGAATCTTTTCTGAGATGATTTCAGGGTCACCATAATGTAATTAACCTAGGGTTTCCCTAAACGCTAGTTAAATAAAACTAGATTGAGATTATTTCAGGGTTACCCGGCCGCTATAACGTAATTAACGTAGGTTGAGATAGTTTCATAGTTATTATAATGTAACTAAACTAGTTAAATAAATCTAGGTCGAGATAATGAGTCTCTATAATGTAATTAACCGAGGTTTTTAGTAGAGGCTACATGTCACATATTTTCATCAGGGCATATTCATTGACTAAATTGATTCATAAAGATGTCACAATGTTGGTCCTACGCAGAACAGCAGTTGGATTATCGAAAGATATCTTAGAGTCATCGACGCTGTTTATCCAACACCTGCGTATCGTGTTGGATAAACACCAAAGTAATGTAAGATTATTTATGTAAGATACCGATTAGGGCATCACTTTTTGTGTAACAACAATGGCACTTCTTTGGACAGATATTGCGAGAGACTAATATTTAAAATTTAATTTTTAATTTTTATATAACTACGTTTAGATTACGTTTATTGTGCCAAGTTTCTTGGAAACGAAAAATGTCAGAAATTAATCTGCAAAGATAATGAATATGTATTTGAATGTCCGAATAAGAAATGTAACTGCATCATTAAACAAATTCCAGATCCATCACCAAAAATAATAAGACCAGTGGCAACAACACCAATAACATCACCTCCGATACTATACGCGTTTCCGATAGCGATACCGATAGCAGCACCTGCACCCGCAACTCACGTACATTTACATTTACATTTTGAACAACAGCCAGTACCACAGCAAATACCGCAACCAATACTATGCATGTTTCCACACGGAAATAAGCAACCAGGGTTGTGTCTACCACCAGCGTGTTGTACACCGGTGTGCTGTACAGCGGAGTGTTGTCCACCAATATACCCTCCTTCAACACCACCAGGATGGACCCCTACTCCGTCACCAGAGTTATCACTACCATCACTAGAAACACCATCAACGCCATCACTGTCTCTGGTGCCGACATTAAGTGAGCAGTCAGTTCCTACTACTACGGAGTCACAACCATCATCTAAAGGTACTGCTGCTGTTACAGTAACACCACGAGGAGGTATGTACTAGTACTACAATAGTGTTACCAGAAAAATGTACTACCAGTAGAATAATCTCGTCGACAGTTTCAGAGATGTTATAATATAACTAACCCAGGTTTTTAGTAAACACGATTTAAATAAGCCTAGGCTGAGATGATTTTAGGGTCACTATAATGTAATTAACCAAGATTTTTAGTGGAGGCTACATGTTACATATTTCCATTAGGTCATATTCATTGGCGGAACTAATTCATACAGAGGTCATAGATTTGGTCCAATACAGAACAGCAGTTGGATTATCGCAACATATCTTAGGGTCATCGACGCGGTACGCAGGTATTGAATAAACACTAAAGTAATTGAAGATTATTTTTATAAGATACCGATTAGGGGATCACTTGTAGTGTAGTAACAACTATGACTCTTCTTTGGACAGATATAGCGAGCGAGTAAAAAGTTTATTTTATATTTGTATAACTACGTTTAGACTTCTATTGTACCAAGTATTGTGGGCACAAAGAATGTCTTGAAAGTTTGCAAAGATAAAGGATATGCATTTGAATGTCCGAATAAGAAATGTAACTGTATCAGAAACTAATTCCAGAAATAGAAGAAACAGAAGAATATTGGGAACCTACAACTGATGGATGGTACCCAGACGAAAGTAAAACGATATTTGTACCAACTATAGAAGAATTTACTACTATGAAATATCCATGGGTAAACGGTATGTACTACAGCTACAACATTGTTGGCACCAAAATGTACTACCAATACAATAGTCTCGCCGACAGTTTCAGAGTTATTATAATGTAACTAACGCAGGTTTTTAGTAAACACGATTTAAATAAGCCTAGGCTGAGATGATTTTAGGGTCACTATAATGTAATTAACCAAGGTTTTTAGTAGAGGCTACATGTCACATATTTTCATCAGGTCATATTCATTGACTAAATTGATTCATACAGATGTCACAAGTTTGGTCCGATAGAGAACAGTAAAGTAGCACCAAAGTAATTTAAGATTATTTTTATAGGTGTGTCGTGTAGCAGTTGGAGGGACTGCGAACATCTGGATCAATGTAAACATGAGCTTCAAGTTAACTGTTATAGTAACAAATGTAATTGTCATTCTAATTGTTACAATGACGACCATTGCGCAGGTGCCTGCTACGATGACACTTACTATTGTAAGCGTGATGACTGTGAATGTCGTAGTGGGGCGATGAAGGTATTACAGATACTTGTTAAATAAACCTTGATTGAGATAATTTTAGAGTCACTATAATGTTATATTAATTGACTAAATTGATTAATACAAATCTCACAATAGAGAACAGTAGTTGGATTATCGAAAGATATCTTAGAGTCAACGACGCGGTATACAGGGGTTGGATAAACAACAAGTAATTTAAAATTATTTTTGTAGCCTTACGACCAATGGACCCGACAGCCAATGTGAAACATACTGCATCGACAATTGCTTATATTTTTTTGGTTGTCCGAATGGGATATGTAGATGTACAAACAATAAATATTAAATAAATATAGACAGAGCATATCCCTATCAGAATTCAGTATTGTTATAAGGCCACATTTAACGCTGCTGTTAGTAAACACAGATTTGTTAGTATACAAAACCCAGTGTCGTTCTGGATAGTTCTGGATACTTGGCTGGAGGATAGCATAGCTACAGACACTTAGGCCTCAAAATGGGCCCATTGTGAAACCTCCCTTTTAGGCTACTCACTCGTCCCTCCAGTCAATTTTGCGTGCGATCTGCAAAACTCTGGCGGGCGAGGAGTTGCCAATGCTGGTCATACTAGGCCAGCACTTCCCTAGTATTAGTTGCCTAGTGTTTACTAGAGCTGGGCAGAGGCATATTACATGCTCTGTTGGTTCTAGTTCTTCATTGCACCCTCTAGATAACGGGTTCTCCACCAGACCCACCTTGTGTTTAGCCGGCAATGGTCAGTTAGGATGTTTGGCAATCATTTCAGATTAGTTCTAGATAAGTTAAGGCGAGCTGTGGCTGCAATTTCACAAGGTTGACTAATCGCTACCTTTGATTGCTTGCAGCCCGGCGTTTCTCGCCATCTTACCTTATGAAGAGCATGTGTCCTATGCTCTATTATTTTTTTCAGAGTTCCTGCAAAAAGTATTTCATCCTCTTGGGTTGTTAGAGGATGTGAGGTTCTTGCCTTCCTGGCAAGCTCATCTGCTATTTCGTTCCCCTCGATGCCACTATGTCATTTAATCCAGCAGAGTTCTAGTTTGTTATGTTTAGCTAGCTCCTACAGGCTGCGTAGACAAGAATATAGCTCTTTCGACCCAAATGTGTTGGCATTTACTGCACTTAGAGCTGCTTTGGTGTCGGTGAGTATTTGGATATGTTTATCCTTAATATTCCGTTCAGCTAAAACGCTTGAACACACTTCAGTATTCCTGTTAATTCAGCTTGGAGGACTGAAGTTAGTCTTCCTAGTGGTGCACGTATTTTGAGAGTTCTGGTGAGAATATTCCATAGCCAGCTCTCGTCTTAGTTTTGGATCCATCAGTATACATGGTTATCCAGGAAGATGATGGTCTGAAAATGTTTGACAAAACTGTAGTTGGGTAGAATTTTGTTGTTGGTTGTAGACATAACAGGGCTTCAAGAACTGCTGTGGGTGTTGTTCACATAGCGCCGGCGATGGCAAGATAAGACATCCGCTGGATGTGTGATAGCTTTGAGATTGTTGTAACTTGTTTGGTTTTCGACCACCAGACTATTGCACCATATGCAATAGTTGGTCTTATGACCGCGGTATATATCCATTGGGTGATCTTGGGAGACAGGCCCCATGTTTTACCAACGCCCTGCGGCATTGCCAAAATGAGATGCCAGCTTTTCCCAGCTTGGACGTTATATGCTCATTGCAGTTCAGTTTTGTATCCATGATTAATCCTAGATATTTTCCTTTTCTGTGAGTGTCAGAGGGACATTAAAGAGAGTTGGCATGTTCATGCGCTCGAGTTTCCTCTTCTACGTAAACAATATCAGCTCTGTCTTTTTTGGATTTACTGTTAGCGAATGGCTATCGCACCAGTTCTCAACAATATTTAGGGCACCCTGCATGAGGTTGCACAGTACACCTTCAAAACTGCCATTTTCATTATCACTAGAAGTTACCAGATGTAGGGCTGATTCCGTTGAGCATCCTGGTCGGTAAGCATGCTGTTTCGGATGTATGGGGTACGATCTCAGCGGCTCGTCCCTGATTTCACGATCACAGAGCTTTCCAACGTCTTCCATAGATATGAGGTTAGGCTTATGGGCCTGAATGATTTCGCAAGTGTGCAGTCTACTTTGCCTGGTTTGGGTATGAGGGTCACTTTGACCTCTCTTCATGTATTGGGCATGTACCTAAAATCAATGGGTGTTACCGTGAAGGTGCCATCCTCCCGTTTTAGCGAGTTAAGTTGTTGAAAAGGGTCTTTTGAGATTACTCTCTTCAGACGAGCAGCTGCTGCTATGGATTCAATGCCATTGCAGTAGGCTCTCCATGTATTTCTTTGTCGCTTCGTCACTTCACTTTTGAATTGTGCACGGGCTTTTCTAAAAGTTTCCCATAGAGCTATATCATTACTGTTTTCCTGGCCTTGGATCAAAGACAGCTGATCCCTGCACTCCACCAAGGGGGTGCAGAGGCTCTCATGCCCGCCTTTCTCATGGGACAGGAGTCCTCATATGATTAAATCAGTAATTTTTGAAGGTGTTTCACACAGACCTCCAAATCGTCCACTGATTCTGGAATTTCTTCTGTAGCTTGATACTCCATCCTAGGACGGTAGTTCACGTGGTACGAAATCTAGGTCGTACCGTATCCGACATGGATTTCTGACTTGATACGTGCCAGTTTTTTATTTTGCTTGAGATATTGCCCAGTGTTAGACTGAAGTCTATCACCTCGACTCGTTTTTGTGTTACGAACGTTGGTTCACACCCTGTGTTTAATATCTCTATTTTTGCACTGGTTGTGTACTCAATTAGAGCCTTTCCTCTACTGGTAATGTTACTGCTGCCCCACACCACATGGTGAGCATTGGCATCACATCCGATGATGAGGTCAATCTTTAGTTTTTCGCAATGTTCCACCAGGTTTGCCAGTTCTGGGCTGGGAGGTGGTTGGGCTGCGTCGTACGGCAGATATGCAGAGGCAATGTAGATCTCTGCGACGTCGTCAGTCTGACAACTGTGAGGTCTGCAGAGCTGAATTGGTGTAGCAGTGTACCTGTAACTTTAGAAGAGGTTAAGATACATGTCCTAGGTTTGTTGCCAGCAACACTGTATAGCAGGTTGCTGTTATTGTTGCTGAGTCCGCACACCCTGTTTTTAACAATCCAGGGTTCTTGGATCATCGCGATGCTATATTGCATATTCTGTAGATGACAACTTAAATTAGCAGCTGCCACCTTAGAATGCTTCAAATTGATTTGGGCGATTTGTAAAACCAGCCCTATTTTATTGTTTTAGCAATGGAGGAAATGGATCTGTAACCGGGTTAGCATTGCCTGTCTCAGCTGTAGATTCGACAGAGTCTGCAAGCCCATAGGTTTCCTCTCCTCTATTGGTTTTTACCTCGAGGGTGGCAAATCTATAATAGATTTTGCCCTCCCTCTTTTTCTACCAATGGCGTACTATTATAAACATTTCCCAAAAATGCAATTCTGCTTTTGGTATTCTCAACATATGTTTTCTAAGGTGGGGGTAAGAGGTATCGGTACAACAAGCCAGACGTAAATGTCAAGCTCGCCTGCACGTTGGTGCCCTCTGCTAGAAAACTAAAGAGGCTCTGCCGACCGAAACACGGCGGTATAACTGTTATAACTGAGAACCAAGGAAATGAATTCTCAAACCATCACACCCAAACACATGGCCCTCAGTCCCCGGCACCTCGCGAACCCCCGGGAAGGTAGCGGAAGAACAAGGAAGCGGGCAGAGGGTGCGAAAAATCAATCACCGGGATAGGCCAGGCTACCAAAACCGAATACTGACCATCGCCACTCTTAATACCACAACATTATGCCATATCAACTGGGATATACACTAGGAATAAGTGAGCATAAATGAACAGAAGAGGAACAACTAACACTCCATTCAGGCCATTTATTACACAATAGAGGAGGCCAAAACGTAAAGGAAGGTGGAGTCGGGTTCATGCACAAAACGTCACCAATATCCACAGTATCAGCAACAGAGTAATATACCTCATATACAAATTAAACACTAGATACTGCATAGATACTAGATACTTATGCGCTGTTCAATATGCTGAATGAGCGTATGAATACGCCGCACGCTGATTCATACGCTCCACTAATTGAACAGCGAGTTAAGTTTCCCAAAAGCGATTTTAGCTTTTAAAAAAACTAAACTAAACTAAACATTTATTTCACTAAACTACGTTTACAATACAAATATGACAATAAAAGTATATTATGATCAGCGGCCTTTCTCGACGCGGCGATTCTAGCTTTGACGGATCGGGGCTGACTGCCGGGCTCCGGGAGCGATCCTGATTATAAGGTTTCCCTTATCTTTGTCATGTCAGCATTCCGGGTTCCGTAACTCCTCCATCCCTAGAAGGAAGTCGGGTCGTTGGGCTTTTGTTAGAACAACGGGTGACTTCCTGTGGTAGCAGTCCCTGTCTCCTCCCTGGGTTCCATCGAACTCCGTTGGGTGAATAGTTTACGGTAGAGGTGGTAACCTATTAAACATAGTAAGACAAGATATATTATTATTACTGTCCAGATGGTGATGGGTCTTTCATGGAGATCTGGGCTATCTAATTTCCTTAGTTCTTCCCGTAGTTTGGTCAATCCATTCTGGATATTCGTCATGTTGTCCTGGTGGATTTCTTGTAGAGTAACCATCTCGTTTATTTTTTCTGCTTTTGATTTCCTCACTTGGGTCATGTTGAGTTGTGGAAGTTTTGGCCGTTGTGGGATTCTTATAGTTGTTTCATATGCTCGAAGTGTCTGGTTCCCCATGATAAGTGAACATCCCAATCTAATTTCTGTCAGGTAGGTTCCCTGTATAAATTCCAAACTTGTTTCTTTGTTACATTGTTTCTTAATTCTAGTGGGAATTGCAGTAACAATCATCCAAATATTTGTTGTAATTTTTGTGATTTTATGATCTGCAATCCTTTCTATTACAGTGTTGCATTTTTCATAGTTATTTGTGAATAGAAGTAACTGTACTTCACATGGGGCTTCGTTGGTAATGGACTTTATGTGTCCTGTATCACACATATATTCCCCTGGGGCAACTTCATTACATTTATTCTGAGCTGCTTCAAATTTTTCATCACTTATCGCCAAATATGGGAATTCAGGAGTTATTGAATTGAAATGAGTACCATTTATAGGGATTGGTAGAGGAAATAGTTGATAATAGTTGTAGGTTTCCGGTTCTACTAGAGGTAACATAATCACGAGTACTACACTTTCTTGCTTCACGTAGGCTTTCACTTTGAGGTTTCCTTGGTATATAATATTATTGACTTTTGGTTTGTTGTATTAATACTTTCTACTTCTCGTAGTAACTCTTCTGGTTGAATTATCGCTGGGTGGAATGGTCCCAAACGTGCGAAAGTAATTGCGTTTGATACAGTGTCTAATATTTCTATAATTGCATTAGTAAGAAATATTAGTTGGTTGAAGATAGCGTAGATATTACTCTGATGTCCGTATTCCAATAGAAAGAATTGTGTTTTATTTATGGTTCCCTCCATTTTTAACATTTTTGTTTGCAACATCAACTGGTTACTCCTTAAGGTGGCAATAGAGTTGTTAAACGTTGTGATGGAATCAATGGTCAGTGTGATCTGTTTCTCCGTGATTGTTTTAATTTTTCCTTCTGCGTCCATTACTTATTGGATAGTTTCATCATAATGCTGAGCATCTACGTTGTCTAGGTTTCCCGTTATGGTTTTAATAATATTCCCCATAAAATTAAAAGCTCCTCGTTTTCTCCTTGAGTTGTTGGCTGGTATAATTTCAGTTAGTCGTTTTTTCATGGCGTTGATGTTGTTTGTGAGAATCTTGCAGTAATTGTCTAGTTCTCTACGATAATTTTCATGTGGTCCATTATTTATGACGTCCAACCATCGTTCGTAGTTATGAATGAGTTGTACAGCTTCTGCCTTTAACGGTGTCAGGTTGTAAATGTTGACTAAGTTCCAATATGAATGGATGTACTGTGTTGTTCCCAATCTAATAGGCAGTAATCCTGTTGCTTCGCGGATTTTTGTTATCTTTACATCTCCTCTGCACTGATGGACTCGGCTTCCGAGGAATCTGTAATAATACCGTTCTTCAGGTTTTTTATATGGACTTTCCTTTCTTTATTATTTTCATCAATTATTACTGCAGTGTTATCTTCGTTGATTCTCTGTAGTGTGTAAGGGCCTTTATAGCAGAATGTTAATTTATTACGATCACCTGTTTTTACGTACACTTCTTGTCCTATTTTAAGTGTTTTTGTTTTTGCCTTTTCATTTATTTTTTGAATTCCTTTTGATTTTTCTTGCTGAATCCTTTGTCCTAGGTTCTTGTACATTCTTTAGCCGATTTATGTGTTTCTCGACGTAATCATTATAGAACGTATTGTCATAGTACATATCGAACGGATCACGACTTTTTGTGTGTTCGAAAGTTAATTCGTGGGGTGTGAATCCGGTTGTGGCATGTATTGAATTATTATATGCTATAATAGCAATTTTCATAAGTTTATCGATAGTTACTTGTTTGTTGTCGTTTTTCAGAATTCGTAAGTGTTCGATTAAAGTAGAATATAATCGTTCTATATTGCTATTTGAATTTGGATTGTAGGCTGTGCACAAGTGCAATTTAATTTTGTGTTTTAATAATAGTTCTTTAATTAAGTCATTATTGAATTCAAGGCCGCGGTCTGATGTTATTTCTTCTGGGGTACCGAATGAATAAAAGTACGTTAATAACGCGTCGGCTATGTCAATGGCATTTTTGCTATTAATGGCAATCGCTTGTGCGTGTTTGGTGAACGCGTCAATGATAGTTAAAAATATTTGTTTGCCCGCGACAAACGTGTCTACATGTAGTTTTTGAAATGGAATATCAATTTTCTCAGTTACATTTAGTGTGGGATGCGGTTGTTGCCGATGGTATTTTGCACGATTACAAGTTTCGCATCTTTTAATATATGCAGTTATAGCCTCTTTTAGATTCGGCCAAAAGAAGCGTCTTTGTAATTGTTTTAACGTTTCATTAATACCGCGGTGATTGTTCTTTCCTTCGTGGTAATTCTTTATAATATCGATTTGATCAGTTACATTATCTATAGTTTCTAATTTTCTTAAACACCGTAATAATTTTGGTCCCTTGTCATTAAATTTTTGCACATAAACGTTACAAAAATCTTTGTACATGGTTTCCTGTTTGAAGTATAGATAGTGTTTGCCTTGAGGCATGTAATCTCGTATAAATTGAAATATTTCGGTGTGGTTATCATTTTTTGGCATTTGTACTTAATAAATTTTTCTACCTTTATTAATTTGTAACGTAATTTTGCTTCGGTCTAAATATGTTTGATCAATGTGATACTGTGGGTTCTTAATATCGATGGCCTCATCTAATGACGGTATACTGTGCTGTGGTTCTTCGTTTACGTTTGAGTGTACTGTTGTTAGGGGTGTTTCGTTTTGAAATGATGTATTCGGCATATTTTCAGGTAAACATGGTAAATTCTCGCTAGTTAATAGTTCTTCAATAAGTTTGTCTACCTCGCCTCCTACATTTCCCTGTATTGATTCTGTCTCTAAAGCGTGGAGTTGTTCCGTGTATTTATGATTTAGGAATATCTTAATTTTAATATTCGTGTCAGCAAATATGTAATATATCATTCTTTTCACGTTCTCGTAGGTGAGTCCATCTAGGCCACATCCTAATTCTGGCACTGCTAATTTTATTATCTGTTTATATATACAAAAATTCTTTAAATTTACTAAGGTTTTGAATAAATTTTCGTAAGTTGGTTTTTGGAAATATTTTCCTTTTGTGACTAGGTAAAGTATTAAGCTTAGTGCCCATTCACAATGGACATAAGCATAAGAACTACATAACAGATACATAAAACATAAAGTTGAGCAATAGGAAATCAATGTAAGTGTTCACAATGGACATACACAATTCTTATGCTTATGTCGTGCTTATGCACGTCTTATGTCCATACCACAGAGCACTATAAGAGAGAGTTCAAGCCCTGTAAAATGTTGGCAACATGTTTAAGCGCGCCACCTCAGCGCCTCTCTTGTTATTATCATGAACTAATGGCAATTTAATAGGTTTAGATTATATTTATAATATTGCATTTTGATTAAAAGTAACTGAAAATATTGAATTAGGTAGGGTATAATATACACAAATGTAAAGTTAAAAAAATATTTATTAATATATAGGTGTGAAGAGTCGAAGATACATTACAGCTGAAAAAAACGCATACATATAAATATATTTGTCTGCAACTTCACTTCATTAGCATTTAAATACATATATTATAAGTTAAAATATTCTTTTATAAATAGCTAAAGCAACAGCCTTTTCTTGAAATGACCATGTAGATGTTTCTTACTGACATTTCTAAACAGGCCTTCAAGAAATATTACACCTGTTGTGCTCAAGTGTTTATAAAGGTCCTTTAAATGTGAAAAAGTTGATCAATTTTGCCTACAAATAGCCAATTTCTTCTGAAGTTTACATACATAATTTGTTCAACTTACGTTGCTGCCTAGATAATTTATATTTGCCATTAGTGGCTAGAAATTTAGGCTTAACTGATTTAACAGCTGTTGTCTTATTGGATTTCACATTAAGGACCTTAGAAATTTGCAAACTATAATTATGATCTGCCTCAATACTAGAAAGTTTTAATCTCTTACACGATATGGCACGGCTATCTGAATCTGATTCAATAAATGATGCAGAAGGCTGAATTGTATTATTATTTCCCTCAAAATGACCATGTAATACTAAATTTTGAGTAGCAGCATTGTCTGAATAATCTGTATTAAATAAAGTAGGAATGGCTAGAAAGCGTAGATGTGTTTGCAAACTATTAGTGAATGAATTATCATCAAAGTGCTCTACACAAATAACAAAGTTACCAACAGCTTCAACATTAGTATTAAAAGCTGAGCTAATAGAATCTAGCGATCTCTTTCTCCTTTGAACATGTCCACTTCTAAAAAAAATCAACTGATCTCCACCTCTGCAGTTATATGTATTCATACAATTGGGCACTACACAAAGATTTTTACCTGAAGCCATTACGCATATTATTGTCTAAACGTATAATATGGTTTGATTACTCACACCAAACTTTTACATATATAGAATTTGGAAAAGAAACGGGCACGTGCACGCGTGAAGCTAAAACATAACAAACAATATAACCTCAAATTATATTTCTTGTAAGGCGGGTCATCTAAATTCTGTTTAGTTCCTGATAATAGCAAGAGGGCTCTTTTTGGCACTGATGCGGCCATATTGTCAATGCTTTGAAACCCCCCTGGTCCATACATAAGGTTGGAAATTTTAGATGTTTGGATTGGCATTACCTCATGCTAATGCAGTTGCCTAATAAACCATAAATAATGTTTATATCGTTCATTCGTATTGTGTTATTGCAGCGTTCTTATAAAATTAAAACTTTCCTTTCTTATTTCTATCCCTAACCCACCACCACCTTTTTGGTTTTTCGTAGAATTTCCCTTTTTCTTCTCTGCAACAAAAGCGCGGTTTCGGTTTTCGAAATGACATACATTATAAGCAACGACAAAACGTAAACACTATGTACATTTAGGTTATATTGACACTTTTACCACTAGCAATACGCATGTGCAAATCTTATGTTTGTACCAGGGGGGTTTCAAAGCATTTGCAATATGGCCGCATCAGCGCCAAAAAGAGCCTCTTTGCTATTATCAGGAACTAAACAGAATTTAGATGACCCGCCTTACAAGAAATATAATTTGAGGTTATATTGTTTGTTGTTTTAGCTTCACACGTGTACGTGCCCGTTTCTTTTCCAAATTCTATATATGTAAAAGTTTGGTGTGAGTAATCAAACCATATTATACGTTTAGACAATAATATGCGTAATGGCTTCAGGTAAAAATCTTTGTGTAGTGCCCAATTGTATGAATACATATAACTGCAGAGGTGGAGATCAGTTAAATTTTTGTGGACATGTTCAAAGGAGAAAGAGATGGCTAGATTATATTAGCTCAGCTTTGAATAATAATGTTGAAGCTGTTGGTAACTTTATTATTTGTGTAGAGCACTTTGATGATAGTTCATTCACTAATAGTTTGAAAACACGTCTACGCTTTCTAGCCATCCTACTTTATTTAATACAGATTATTCAGAAAATGCTGCTACTCAAAATTTAGTATTACATGGTCATTTTGAGGGAAATAATAATACAATTCAGCCTTCTGTATCATTTATTGAATCAGATTCAGATAGCCATAACATGTACGAGAATAAAACTTTCTAGTATTGAGTCAGATCATAATTATAGTTTGCAAATTTCTAAGGTCCTTAATGTGAAATATAGTAAGACAACTGTTAAAGCTGTTAATTCAGTTAAGCCTATATTTCTAGCCACTAATGGCAAATATAAATGATCTAGGCGGCAATGTAAGTTCAACTTATTATGTATGTAAACTTCAGAAGAAATTGGCTATTTGTAGGCAAAATTTATCAACTTTTTCACATTTAAAGGACCTTTATATGTAACACTTGAGCACAACAGTTGTAATATTTCTTGAAGGCCTGTTTAGAAATGTCAGTAAGAAACATGCTACATGGTCATTTCAAGAAAAGGCTCTTGCTTTAGCTATTTATAAAAGAATATTTTAATTTATAATATATGTATTTAAATGCTAATGAAGTGAAGTTGCAGACAAATATATTTATATGTATGTTTTTTTCAGCTGTAATGTATCTTCGACTCTTCACACCTATATATTAATAAATATTTTTCAACTTCACATGTGTGTATATTATATCCTACTTAATTCAATATTTTCAGTTACTTTTAATGAAAATGCAATATTATAAATATAACCTAAACCTATAAAATTGCCATTAGTTCATGGTAATAACAAGAGAGGCGCTGAGGTGGCGCGCTTAAACATGTTGCCAACATTTTATAGGGCTTGAACTCTCTCTTATAGTGCTCTGTGGTTTGTACATAAGAAATATTATGTCCATTGTGAACACTTCGCATCGTTATGTATGATTTATGCGTTATGTATGTCTTATGCGTTATGCACGTCTTATGCTTATGTCCATTGTGAATAAGCACTTAAGCTTAAGCTTTATGTTTTAGAAATCCTATAGACAGTACTTTTAGGTTTTGTCCCTTTAGTTCATCGATTCCCATGAATTTCGTTTTAAACGTTTTAGCAATTCCTGCATTCATGACAAGGTCGGCGCTTATGCAATGTGCCAGTGATGTTGTGTCATCAGCAGTAAATAAATCTGCGTATACTTCTTTAACGTTTGGTGGTGTATTAAGTTCCGTGTGGGCTAGGTAATCTTTGAAGGTCGGGTTCCTGTAGTCGTACGTGTGTTTCGTTGGGTATTATGTGTATTGCCAACTGCGTTATCTTGTCCGGTTGTGTTTGATTTCGTGTCTTGCTGAGAATTACCTCGTCCAGCTGTGTAATTTAATTGGATATGACTTAGTGCATCAGCATTCGTATTATATTTACCCTTTTTGTATATAATTTCGTAGTTATATTCATCTAATTTGATTTTCCACCGTGATAATTTCGAGTTAGGTCCTTTATGTTAGCGAGCCAGACTAATGGCCAATGGTCCGTGTAAATTGTGAATTTACGACCATACAGATATGGTCTAAAATATTTCGTTGCCCAAATGATGGCTAGTAATTCTTTTTCGGCCGTCGAATAAATTTATTCTGTATCGCTTAAAGTTCGGGATGCGTAGCATACTGGTTTATCCGAGCCAAGAATTCCTTGGGATAGTACAGCGCCTAGCGCAACGTTCGATGCGTCTGTTGTTAATATGAACGGTTTTGTGAAATCTGTGTATTGTAATAAAGGTTTGTTGGTTAGGATATTCTTGCATTTCTCAAATGATTCTAAAAATTCAGTGTCATGAATGATTTGTTGTCCTTTCTTTAAGCATTTAGTCATGGGCTTGGTTATTTTAGCGAGATCTTTGATAAATTTCCGATAGTATCCGACTAATCCTAGAAATCCTTTTATCTCTGTCGTCGTCTTTGGTATTGGATACTCTTGTATTGCTCTAATTTTGTCAGGGTTGGGTTTGACTCCCTGATTTGTGACCACGTGCCCTAGATAAGCGACTTCTTTACTTAAAAATTCGCACTTGTCCAGTTGTATTTTAAAATTAGTCTCGTAGTCGTTGGAAAACTCTATCTAGTTTCTCGAGGTGTTCTTGCAGGCTGGTTGAATATACAATGATGTCGTCTAGATACACATGACAAATATCATCTTGTAGTCCCCTTGGGATATTGTCCATAACTGTCTGGAATGTGGCAGGGGCATTTTTCAGGCCAAAGGGCATCCTTTTAAATTCATAGTGGCCTTGTTCAGTCGAAAATGCTGTTTTCGACACATCTTTCTCGTCCATCTCTATTTGATGGTAGCCGCTAGCCAAGTCTAATGTGGTGAAGTATTGGCTTTTGCCCAATTTATCTAATATGTCCGAGATGTTCGGGATTGGATACTTATCGTCGATGGTTTGATCATTTAATCGTCTATAATCTATTACCATTCGATATTTTCTTTCGCCGGAGGCGTCCATTTTTTTTACGACGCTGACTGGGCAGCTCCACGGGCTATGGTTTTCTCGGATGATATCTTGTTCTAATAATTTCTTTACTTGTTGTTTTATTTCTTTCTTCTGTTCGGGTGATTTTCGGTATGGTTTCAAGTATACCTGTGTATCGTCTTTCATGTGTAAGGAGTGTTTTATTTTACTGGTGAATGATAATGCTAGTTCGTCGGCGTAGCAAATATCTCTATACTCGAACATTTTTCGCTTGATTAACTTCCGTTCTTCGGAATTTAGATGATTTACTCTTAATTTTGTTTCAACGTTCTGACGTAGAATTCGGTCTATTTGTTGTCTTGTATAAGCGTTACGTGAGTGATCATTAGTTGAATGAGGGTTATTATTGTCTCGGTAAATATCCATCTTCAAGGGTTGATTAATATCAAACTCGATTGGATAATCGTTATAATTAATGGCAACCGTGATTGCCTCGAAATCTTTCGCGTTTACGATAGATTCTGATGGTTAATAATTAGGTTTGATTGATTTCTAGTGACCGGGATTTTTATTATGCGTTTTTCGCGAGGGCCCAATTTAATCGTGTTTGGGTCGAAACAAATTTTAATGTCGCCGAACTTTGTTTTTAATATACGTTTCTTGATTATTATTATTGCTTCTAATTGTTCTAATAGACTCATGCCAATTAAGCCGTCGTATTTGTTACTGAAATCAAAGACGTGAAATTTATGTGTCTGACCAATTGCGTTAAATGTTCTCATGCTGGGTATTTCGATAACGTGTTCGTGGTTTGTTATTGCGTGTGCCGTTTCGATATTGAATGCGTCGTATCTTAAAAATTCAAGAAAGTATTCGTTGACCTTCTTTGTGCTCACCATTGACCGGGTGGCACCAGTGTCTATTAAAAATTTAGCATTAATTTCCGGAATTTCGATAAATGGTAATTTATTATTTGAGAATGTATTTAATTTAATTTTTTGTATATAGGTTTCAGAATTGTCTATAGAATAGGGGTTTGTATAATATTCGTTATTTACTATCTCTCTGGGTCGGCTGTGGCTGGTGTTGGAAAATTTATATTTTCGTCATCGCCATGTTCTCCGTTATATTCCTCGTAGTCAATTTATTTATATATTTATATATTTATATATTTATATATTTATATATTTATATATTTATATATTTATATATTTATATATTTATATATTTATATATTTATATATTTATATATTTATATATTTATATATTTATATATTTATATATTTATATATTTATATATTTATATATTTATATATTTATATATTTATATATTTATATATTTATATATTTATATATTTATATATTTATATATTTATATATTTATATATTTATATATTTATATATTTATATATTTATATATTTATATATTTATATATTTATATATTTATATATTTATATATTTATATATTTATATATTTATATATTTATATATTTATATATTTATATATTTATATATTTATATATTTATATATTTATATATTTATATATTTATATATTTATATATTTATATATTTATATATTTATATATTTATATATTTATATATTTATATATTTATATATTTATATATTTATATATTTATATATTTATATATTTATATATTTATTTATTTATTTATTTATTTATTTATTTATTTATTTATTTATTTATTTATTTATTTATTTATTTATTTATTTATTTATTTATTTATTTATTTATTTATTTATTTATTTATTTATTTATTTATTTATTTATTTATTTATTTATTTATTTATTTATTTATTTATTTATTTATTTATTTATTTATTTATTTATTTATTTATTTATTTATTTATTTATTTATTTATTTATTTATTTATTTATTTATTTATTTATTTATTTATTTATTTATTTATTTATTTATTTATTTATTTATTTATTTATTTATTTATTTATTTATTTATTTATTTATTTATTTATTTATTTATTTATTTATTTATTTATTTATTTATTTATTTATTTATTTATTTATTTATTTATTTATTTACAATGCACCACAGACATACGTTTCACATTACATTTATGTATGTTATATACAATATACAAGAAATAGAAATAGAAATAAAATAAATTAAAAAAGAAACCACTAACTACTAAAAATAATAACAGCAATTCTAGACTTAAACACAATAAATGACGAATTAAATAGATCCGGGTAAGAACGCAATCGACAGAAGTTATTATATTCGGCGCACATTCTATAAATTGGAGAATTCATTGCTGAATTTGTGTTTTTAGCACTCATGGAGAACACATCATCGTTCCTGGTTGGTATATTTGGTACTCGTATATTAAATTCGCATAAAAGTTCTGGGCAATCCATATCATGGTTAAATAACTTTTGTAGGACACACATGTCAAACAGTCTGCGTCTGGCTTTGAGAGTATTGATGAAAGAATTGGTGATGTTAGGAAATTTAAATTTTAGATACATCATAAATTTGCATTGTATTTTTTCAATCCTTTCAATATAGACGGCATATTGGGGGTTCCAGACCGATGATGCAAACTCTAGAATGCTCCGCACCATAGTGCAGAATAGTGCTTGGAGAGTCTGACTTTCTTTAAAATCCTTACAAGATCTAATCAAAAAACCCAACATCCTGTAGGCTCTCTTAGTTATTAGGTCAACATGTGCGGCGAAAAAAAGTTTGCTATCCAATATAATACCCAGATCTTTTATACAAGATACTTCGTTTAGAAGCTCGTTATTTATAATATAGTCGTAAACTAATTTCTGGCGCTTCCTTGTCAACTTAATAGTTGAGCATTTCTGAGTATTTAGTGTTAAGAAATTATTTTTACAGTATTGCGCGAACCTATCAACATCTAACTGCATTTTTTTTGCAGTCATCTGTTGAATTAATAGCTCGATAAATCTTGATATCATCTGCATAGATAATAAACTTGGAATTATGAAAGCATTCCGAGACGTCATTCAACATTAGGATAAAAAGTAACGGGCCAAGATGCGACCCCTGTGGTACTCCAGAGGTTACTTCAGCGATCTCAGATTTAAAATCATTAATGGAGACACATTGCGTCCTACCTGTAAGATATGACGTTATCTATTTCAGAAGGTCCCCATATATACCGATAGCGTTCAATTTAGCGGTATATACAAGTAAATTTGATACAACTGATCTCTTGGAATAAAAACCATGTTGTTCTGGAATGATAAACTCTTTATATGTATTAAATATTGTTTTGTGTATTAAAGACTCAAGACCTTTATTAAAGATGCACAACTTTGAGATTGGTCTATAACTTTCCGCAGCGTTTCTGCTTCCAGATTTGTATATGGGTGTAATTAGAGCATTTTTCCATATTTTAGGACAAGTTCCTTCTACTAGGGATTTATTGTATAATATTTCTAGAGGAATACTCAATGACGCTGCACACATCTTTACAAAAAAACTGGGAATGTTATATGACCCTGCCCCTTTATTTATGTCCAAGGCAAAAAGAGATTTTTCAATAAGTTCAATGGTAATGCTACATGATGAAAGTGATACATGGTTTCTACTGGATATTGACATGGTGTTTATTCCAAGAGTAGGGGTGTATACAGATTTAAAATAGTCTGAGAATAAATTGCAAACGCCATTAGCATCATTGGCAGTCTCACTGATAAAAGTTAAAATTAGGTATTCCCCGAAGTAACTTTCGCTCTTTCATGTGAGACCAGAATTTCTTCGAGTTGACACAGATTTCCGATTCTAGCTTACTTATATAATTATTATAGCATTGCTTAAATATGAGTTTAAACTGCTTTCGTAATAAACTGAATTTATTGTAGTCTATTGATGACTTATATTTTTTGAACTTTTTATGGGCTTTGTCCTTTTCCCTCATCGCTTTAATAAGGTCGTGAGTGAACCATGGTGGATATTTATTTGCGTTTCTTGAACTTTGGAACATTTTCAGATATAATGTTATATAAGATACCATAAAACTTACAGACTGCATCTTCTGTGTTTAAATGGCCTAACTCATTCTCCCAGCTGTGGGAACAAATTTGACTATTTATGACGGCGTAATCGGCTTTTCTATAATTACAAATAACTCTTGACATATCATGCATTGGTTCTAGCCTCCCACAGTCAAGGTATATTTCGATGGGTGGATGATGACTGTCAATGATGCTGATAGGATTGTCACATGGTAAAATTTGCATAGTATCGGCATTATATAATACAAGGTCTAACAGTTTCGAGTTAAAATTCTTTACATTATTGAATTGATTTAAGTTACAAATATATATAGCATCAACGAAATTAGTTGATAGTCTGTCGTATCTGGTTAATGGCTGCATGTGTGTAGTATTGTTTACTACGCCCCAGTTAAGATTGGACAAATTGAAGTCACCACATATTAGTATGATATCATTTTTTGGCAATGTATTTACAAAAAATGATATTTTTTGTATGAATATGTGTAGGTGGTCGTTATGATCTGTCCCTGGCGGAATATACACACAACACACATGTACATTTTCACTGTTTTTAGTTGACGTGACTGTCACCCACAAATCACAAACACCGCTACACCAATTGTTCTTCCTTTCGCAGGTATATGCCTTGTTGACGCCGATAAGTACGCCACCACCCTCAGCTTTTGTTGAGATAGTTTCGTACCGATCTCTTCTAAAAAAATCATATTTTGATTGCAAAACCTCCGCACTGTTTATAGATTGATTCAGCCAGGTCTCCGTTACACAAATAATATCATAGTTACAGGACATTGAATTATTATAGATATCTATAGTTTTTGTTTTAAGGCCTCTTACATTTTGATAGTAAATGTTTAGTCACATTGTTCTGTTTTTATTATTTTTTTTATTAACTACTCAAAAGTTATACTATGTAAATTACGTATTAGCTTCTTCCGTATGTTCATTAAATTTGTAGTTTCGTTTTTTTAGTTGTAATGCTGCTTTAAACAATTGTTGTGTTTCTTTGTTAAGATCTTCGTTTATAAATATTGGCCTTTCAGGTGAATTATTTATTCCACACATTTTTGTATTTATTTTACCCTTGCGGGCTCTTTTGAGTAATATTTCCTGCCTTTTCTCTTTATTTTTCATGCTTTGCAATACTAAGGGTTGGTTTTTTGTTCTCAGGATGGTAATGTTTTCTATATCCTCTTTGGTTACTTTGCCTTGAATAAGGTTTATCATTTGGATACATTTGTTTCTACTATTTCCTCACTTTCATCCACATTCATAATGCCAGAGATGATTAAGTTTTTATAATGCAACTAACCCAGGTTTTTTGTAAAGACGACTTAAATAAGCCTAGGCTGAGATGATTTCAGGGTAAACCGGTCACTATATTGTAATTAAGATTTTTAGAAAATTCTAGTTAAATAAACCTAGGTTAAAATGATTTCAGGGTCACAATAATGTAATTAACCTAGGTTTTTAGTAAGCTATATGTCACATATTTTCAACATAAAATATTCATTGACTAAATTGATTCATAAAGATGTCACTTCTATTGTACCAATATTTTAGGATCAAAACATTTCCAGATAGTCTTCAAAGATAAAGAATATGCATCTGAATGTCCGAGTAAGAAGTGTAACTGTATCTGAAACTAATTCCAGAAACAGAAGAATCAAAACAATATGATGAAGACACTGATGGAAAGTTCCCACGAGAAACTATTACGATATTTGAACCAGCTATAGAAGAATATACTACTATGGGTGTCATAAAGGGTACGTACTACTGCTACATCAGTGTTGCCACCAAAAAGTACTACTAATACAATAGTCCCGCTGACAGTTTCAGGGTTATTATAATGTAACTAACCCAGGTTTTTAGTAAAGACGAGTTAAATAAGCCAAGTCTGAGATGATTTTTAGAAAATCCTAGTTAAATAAACCTAGGTTAAAATGATTTCAGGGTCACTATAATGTAATTAACCTAGGGTTTTAGTAAGCTATATTTAGTAAGCTATATATTTTCAACATGTCATATTCATTGACTAAATTGATTCATAAAGATGTCACAATTTTGGTCCTATGCAGAACAGCACTTGCGTTATCGAAAGATATATTAGAGTTAACGACGCTGTTCATCCAACACCTGCGTATCGTGATCACTTGCTGTGTAACAGCAATTGCTCTTCTTTGTGCAGATATTGCGAGAGTCATTTTTAAAATTTTATTTTTTATTTTTATATAACTACGTTTAGACTTCTATTGTACCAAGTATTTTGGGAACCAAAAATGTCCAGCAAGTCTGCAAAGATAAAGGATATGCAATTGAATATCCGAATAAGAAATGTAACTGTATCAATAAACAAATTCCAGATCCATCACCAAAAACAATAACACCAGTGCAAATAACACCAATAACATCGCGACCGACACAATACGCATTTCCGATAGCGTTTCCGATAGCGATACCGATATCAGCACCTGCACCCGCGACTCATGTACATTTACAATTACATTTTGAACAACAGCCAGTACTCGAACAAATACCGCGACCAATACCATGCATGTTTCCACACGGAAATAAGCAACCAGAGTTGTGTCCACCACCAGCGTGTTGTACACCAGTATATTGTACAGCGGAATGTTGTCCACCATTATACCCTCCTCCAGCACCACCAGGATGGACCCGTACTCCGCAACCAGAGATATCACTACCATCACCACAAATACCACCAACACTACCCCTATCTCTGGTGTCGCCATTAAGTAAGCAGCCAGTTCCTACGACTACAGTCTCAGAGCCGTCATCTAAAGGCACTACTGCTGTTACAGTAACACCACAAGAAGGTATGTACTACTAATACAACAGTGTTGCCCCAAAATGTACTACTAATACAATAGTTCCGCCGACAGTTTCAGGGTTATTAGAATGTAACTAACCCAGGTTTTTAGTAAACACGAGTTAAATAAGCCTAGGCTGGTAAACCGGTCACTATAATATAATAAACCTATATTCATTGCCTGAATTGGTTTGGTCCAATACAGAGCAGCAGTTGGATTATCGAAACATATCTTAGGGTCATCGAAGCGGTACGCAGGTGTAATTTAAGATTATTTTTATAGGATACCGATTAGGGAATCACTTGTTGTGTAGTAATAACTATGGCTCTTCTTTGGACAGATATAGCGAGCGAGTAAAAAGTTTATTTTATATTTGTATATAACTACGTTTAGACTTCTATTGTACCAAGGATTTTAGGGTACCAAAAATGTCCAGAAAGTCTGCAAAGATTAAGGATATGCATTTGAATGCCCGAATAAGAAGTGTAACTGTATCAGAAATGAATTCCAGGAACACAAGAAAGCAACCCCGATGACTTAACGACTGATAGCCCGAAGGAGTGTTTAGCTCACACAGACTGCAGAGATCCCTGCAAAGGTTACCCCGAGGATTATATTTGTATGAATAACTTATGTCATTGTTATTACAGGCTATACAAGGTATTACTGATATTAGTTCTCTTATAGTGCTCTGTGGTCTGGCTATAAAACCGCTGCACAGAACCGGTTTCGAATAAATTTTATTTTACACCGTATTTTATTACTTTCCGAATACATCATTGATGTAAAGGAAGGTAATGTTTTACCGAGAACATGTTCACGTTTTCGAACTAAGATTGTGGAAATTTGCGATAACTTTCCGGGAAAACAATTACACCAGAAAGAAAGTATTGTTGCCGTATACGATTTAGCAAAAAAAAAATCAATTTTCGTTACGTTTTCGTGATTTATTTTTTACTTTCTTTGAAATTTTTGACACGTGAGATTTTTACATTATCACGTTTTAACATTTTGACTTTTTATCTATTTGGCATTCTGACATTTTAACATTTTGGCATACTGACATTTTTACATTTTGAAATTTTGACATATTTACATTTAGACATTTTCATATTTCACAGTTTCATATGAAAATGTAATGTAATTATTAATGTATATTTTCATTACCTTACTACATTTAAGCTTAATTTACACCACGCCCGCTGACGTCACGCTGACGTCACGTATATTATTCATTATTTGTCATATGCGCAATAGGACATCGCTATTATTGAGAAATCTTCTGTTTTAGTGAACCGATCTCCGAAGCGCGGGCTCTCACCCGATTTCCAAATTTGGTCGCGATCTGTTGTGCCGTTTTCCCACCGTGAGCGTTAAATGGTCCGGCACAGCGCCTAATTATGCTCCGCGCGTCATGTTTGTTGTAATTCCTTCGCTGTTAGTGAACCGATTGTGCTCACTGGGTCGTCCTGGATAGTGTCCGCAGATATTTGCCATATTTGGTAGCAATCTGTTGTGTCGTTTTCCCGGAATTTTGTTCACAGACAGACAGACAGACAGGCATACATACATACATACATACATACATACATATATACATACATACATACAAACCACACACAGACATTGCAAAACTCGGGTTTATTTCGACTATTTTGGGCATAAAACGTAAACGAAAACTGATTTTTTTGCTAAATGGTACACGGCAACAATACCTTTCTTCTGGTGTAATTTTTTTCCTGGAAAGTTATCGCATATCTCCACAATCTTAGTTTGAAAACGTGAACACGTTTTCGGTAAAACAATACCTTCCTTTACATCAGTGATGTATTCGGAAAGTAAAAAGTAAAAAAAAATTAAAAATGTAAAAAAAACAAAAGAAACCGAAAATATTAAAAAAGCCAAAAAAACAAAACAAAAAAGTACAAAAATCTAAAAAAAATGTCAACAATATTAAATATGTCATAAAATGATAAAAACGTAAAAAAAAAACTTTTAAAAACAGTAAAAAATGTAAAAAAAAGTAAAAAATGTCATAAAGTCAAAATATCAAAAAATTTAAAAAAGACCAAATGTCGAAAATGTTATACAAAATGAAATAGGTTATGTAATTCGGAAAGTCGTGTGGTGCCCACACCAGATATTTTTTCTCCACGTATTTCTTCGTACTTCCACAAAAAGAGATCAGCATAGTTGTGCATCACATGGTTAAAAAATATTTTCTAAAAATCTGACTTACAGGTAGCAATAATTGCATCTGCAACAATGGGGCTATTACAAAAAATATATTAAACGTCATGCAGCCTCGCAACGTATTTATTTCGTAGTAAGTAAAGTAATCTCCAGAGGAAGTGTAACGCCATCTGGCAGAACCAACAAGATTAACAATCGTAATATCCGTCATATCTAGATATGTAATTTGGACTGGATCACCTTGCGGATTACTCACGCCACGGTCTGTTTACCAAAAACCAAACCCTGCTCCCATAGGAACAGGACGGTAGTTACCACTGGAAACGAGTTCAGGTTTACCAGAAACGGCGGAGCGGAAATAGGTTGCCTTATTACCGAGATTATATGTTAGCAACTAAAAAGATAAGGTCGCCAGCAGTTAGGAAGTGAACCGATGCATTAAGAAGTAAAATAAAATAAAGTAAATAGAGGAGTGGAAATGCGAAAGAAAAGCAACTATCCTGCCGATTGCCACAAAGGTGGCCACAGAAAAAAAACGAGTGGAGAAATCAAGAAAACCATGTTACAGGGTATGGCCCGCAACCGTATGGTGGGTCACAACCATAGTATTTGAGAGTTAGAACCCCAAAAAGCAAAATACCGAGAATGTTTGCCACTGCGTGCTCTACACCCGTGGCGGGCTTAATAGGGCGTCCTGATGCAGTCATGCCAAAACAACTCCAGGTAGCGCAGTGCCGCTGAACTGGTAACAGTCACTGGAAAGAGAGAGAGAGGGGGGGGGGCATGCATATACCATGTGCGTTTGTACTGGTGCGTGTGGTAGTGTTAGGGCTGGGATGAGAGTAAGAAAACGGTGCCTAAGCCTTCAAAATATGATAAAATGCGAATAGAAAATAGGTAATTTAGTTATTGAGGGGTCCAGGACCAGCGTTCAACGTACTTTCCCTGCGCGGTTGTGTGCGTATGTGCCTTACTAACCATCCGTCCCGCCTCCCCGGCGGGCCTCACAGGCGTGCGGGTCGTCCAGGATCCTCCAGCCAGCAGGTCGGTTATGAGGATGTCCCCTCCCATCGCTGCTCTCAGCGCATCCCTCTGCTGCTCCCACTTTGGGTTTGGCGTCGCTGACCTCGCCAGAGTCCCAGTAGATGCACTGAAGGATTGCGACCTTGCCGATCCTATGGAGGAAATGCCTAAAGCAGCCATGACCTGTAAGCAACTGTGTTGTGGTAGCTAACCACCGCGTCTGTCCCGACCGTGCGGTAAGCCCTCGCGTTTCGTAGGTTCCCCTGGCGTAGTGATGGCCTAATCCGGTCGCAGTTTCTCGCTGCGGTAGTCCTATGCGGGACGAGCCGGACACTGCCCTCATGGTCTTCGCCGCTCTCTCCGCTGCTCTTTGCACGTGGCGGCTGTGGTTCCGGTTGTGGTCTTCATGATGACCCCTAGATAAATGACGTCCTAGATATGTAAATTGCTTTGAGGTCAACTCAACTCGGTCATCCTGATGGCATGAGTATGTTAATATTACCATAATTTTGGTGGTTCCGCCAGGTGGCGTTAAATTTTCTCTATAAAAAGAAAGTTGCATTACTTTGTAGATAAACCACAAGATATTTTGTGAATCCATCCACAAACAAGTGCACCGCTGCTTTCCTCTCCCGACGAAAACTGGAGAGACCAGATGACATCCCACTATTTGTTAAAAAAACATTCTCTAATACGATTCTGTCAGGTACCTTGGTGTTACCCAGACGACTAAACTGAGTTGGAATACATACCTGGAAGCGGCCATGAAAGAACCGCTGACAGGATATCGGCCTTAAGGCGGAGTTCTGACGGCTGAAAATAGATACACAAATATGCGAATATTTTAGTTTCGATTTATTTATCATTCAATTGTAGGAATTTGATCAAATTGTTGTGTGTGTAAAGTTAAAGTAAATTATAAAAGTTATTAGAATTACTTTTTCAATTTTTGTATGATTTTTTTTTTAAAATTAATTCATAAGTATTAATGCATCTACGCGATTCAAAATATCTTCGCCCATGTGCAATATTTTGAGAATCGAAAACCTACAAAACTTTCTGTTAGGTTTATTTTACCTATATTTAAAATTTGAACATTGTAAGAAAAAAATAAGAATATAATTGGAATAATAAAACACCCATGTTTGCGATCATTCATGCGTAAAATTATCGAGGCCGTGAGTTGCCCACCGTTCTCGTTGATTCCTACTACGTTTACTTAAGCTCCACCCCCTTTTATGCTTCGGCTCGTTCGTTTGTCTTCGTGTCGCATGATTCGAATTCACAGTTGCGGCAGAGATGTTGCGGATCCCTTTGACTATTTCGATACTACTTGTGCGATTTGTTCTATTACATCATTGATAAGTATATTTAATTGCGCTTTTTTATTTGTTGCCTTTGATAATGCCGAGACATAATAAAAACGGAAAGCTTTTCTTGTCAGCTAGACTCAAAAAGAATAGAGGAGCAAATTTTACGCTGTAAGCATAATAATTATAGGAATTTTCGCAAATGTCACACTAAACTAGCGGCCATATTGTTAATAATGGAGTAACGATGATAATTGTGTTAAATCACCGTATTTAAATAATATTGCACATTTTTAAATTATAGGCTCTACTAACATATTTAAAGCATATTCATTTTGTCCTGTTCATATAATTCACTTTTCGCTACGGCCCATGCAATTCGCACAATGACCGTGTTTGGATCGTATAAATCCTGGTATAAGATGGGATGGGCATATGTACAACCTCGCGAAACCGACACGCCTATTTAGTTGATATGATTCTAGCAATCAACTGTTGCAAGCCACATAAGGTGTGCGTTTAACACGTTATCATGGCCACAAATACACCAGATCATGGAGAACATTGGAGAACTAGGGTACATCCTTCGAATTTTGCGGAGCTACCTCGCAGACAGACGACTGTAGTTCGTGTAAGAAGGTGTGAAATGCATCGTGACGTTTACAAAATCCAAAATGGTCACTTCGTGTCGAAACAAATAACGTCAGAAATCGAAAAATAGCAACATCCTGTCTCGACTTCCGGTCGTTCAAATGCTGCAGTGTTTGGGCTCAAATGAAAGGTCTCGACGCCAGGAGCACGAATTTCTTAAGGCCCTTGTGGTGTGAGTTGGCTGCCTGCTGGGTAAATATAGACATATGAAGTATGAAATGATAAGTCTCGATGTCAGGAGCACGATTACGATGCGTCTGATAACCAACAACGATTTCCACGCAGCGCGTGGAAGTAGTTGGTCTACGATCCAAAATGTATGCGACTATAGTGGAAGATGTGGAAAAAGATAAGAATGCTAAGGGTGTGAAGAGACATATAGTGAAAAATAGAATCACATTTGATGACTATGTTAAATGTTTGCTAGGGAGCAAAGGAACACTTGTCGAGCAACGATTAATTAGATCTGAAAACAATCAGGTTTCATCAGTTGTAGAATCCTAAGTTGCTCTCAGTCTGCACGATACGAAACGTTACATTTGCCCTGATTGAATTAATACTCTCCCGTGTGGGCACTTTTCCATCATGGATCAATCTTCTTCATCATCAACATAATAGGAGCATTTATTTTAATCAACTTACTGTATCATTATATTAATTATCTTATTTAATGTGCTGCTCGTTTATGAACGCACCCGCAACGGCTGTCAGCCGAGCAGCGGCCGCGATTATGATGGTGGTATTCCTGCATTTATATTTACCACAAAGAAAATATAATCCTAGAAATGAACCCTGCATGAACGACGCGGGCAACAAGAGCCCTCTGGTGGCGAGGTGGCACACCTGAAGTTGGCAGCAAACAATATCTTTCATATCTATCTTCACGTTAATGTTTTGGCGCAATATTCAAAATATAATAATTCCCAAATTTTATTTTAATCATTTATTTTAATAATAACAATATTCATATTTATATGATATATAAATAACAATTTCAAATGTAGGTCTGCAACTTGAAGTCACATCCTCGATAGTAGTTGTAGGAATGAAAATATGAAACAAAATAAGAACAATATTAATGTTTATTACATTTACATAAATTTAGCCTTTACTTAAGGAATTGGGATCTCCCTCATCATATCATCACTTTCACAAACTTCATTATGTACACATTTTAATAAAGAAGTCAGTCAAATCATATACAGAAGAACATTCTTCCAATTTAGAGCGACCAGCAATAGCTTCCACTTTGTCAATATTATTGTTCAATGAATTACTAGAAGAAGGATGGGGAAATAGTTAAAGGAACAGCATTCCAATATAAACTTTTTCTTGTCTCATTCTTAAAATGCCTGAGGTCATGCACATTCATACCATCAGGAATATTGCAAGTTACTCGCTATTCGTTACAAACTTGTACATTTTTGGGAAACAAATAAAAGTGTTTATTTTTTCAATTTCTAACATATTTACTGTCACAGCCAGAATATTTGCATTTGTACGATACTCGTACGTTTTCCATTTCCGTTGAATATTAATTAATTAATCACAGATACATATAAATAAAATATACTTACGTAACTCCAAATAACAGCACACACCATAGACAAAAACACACTGTCAGACAATAAAATCGCCATATATGTTTACATTTAGGTAATGTAGTAATCTATCTAGTCTATGAGTAGTAAAGTAACATACAACGCCCTCTGGTGTCGCGGTGGTAATTTATATCTTTATTGCCAAGTCCGTAATGCTACTGTCACCCATATGATTTACCATTACCCTATAAATCGTCAGCGGAATGTCTAATGCTTGCTGCATGCGACGAGTTGTTTAATTTTGTTGGTTGTCGGTTAAATTTAAGTATTACAGTATAGTGTTAGTGTTAGTGTTATAGTGAAATTGACACTTGTGACAAACAACTGTGCACCGTTTTTGATTGATATTGGTAAGTGCTTTCTGAATATTTTAATAAGTGTTAAATATGGCCAAGTTATGCACATAATCTATTATCGTTTCTTTTATTGCATGGAACAATTTATAGTTCGTTCTTTATTGAATCTTGTGGCCGTTATGGCCAAATGCCGGAATTTAATATCAATTTCATATAACTTTACTGCTACATCAGAACTTGTTAGATCATCTATTACCGAGACATCTTATTCAATTCTCCATAGATTCCGTAGTAGTTTCCCTTATTTTAGAATGATTTGAGGATTACTAGTGCAATCCCACTATACAATAAACAGATGAAATCGCCTAAGATCGTTTCTATGTTATTTATTTGTTCACTATCTCAGTTTCGAGAAGCTACTATAGAAGTCAGGTTAGGTCCTTCTCTCGAACTAATTCCTCAGTTATTATTCCGAGAAACAAACCAATAAGTGACGTAATTGTGTAACTAAAATCTAAAAGCTTTCTATACGAAACTCAAATAAAATATAAATTTACATGGCAACTTTAGATGGCTCATATGTTTACCTTTAACTTATCTCTATGTAATCGCTTTTTACAGTGCCGTTGAAGGATATTACCAACATGGGTAAAGTCTACCCATGTCTATTCTGCAAACGCAAAGTCACCCACTTACCTCGGCATTTTCTCACATGCCACCGTGATGAGCCTCGAGTTGTTGCTCTAAATAACCCCAGCTCGCGTAGGTAATCGTTTTATTCATAAACTAATGACTCGCATTATATAAAACGTGTTATTTGCAGACAAACTATGGATTCGCTCAGAGCTGATGGTATTTATGAACATAATATCGGTTGCTCTTACGAGGATGAGTGGATGCTTAAGAGACAAACGCCCGGCCCAAAGCTACCTTGCCCTCAGTGCAAGGAGTATGTGCGTGAGGACTATTTGAGTCGCCATTTTAAATTGGTGCACTCTACGGACAGGTAAAATAATTCTCTAATTCATTCTTGATATTCATGGATGCTAATGTATAATTATAGAATTAGGTACCGCCGCCTAAAGTCCGTATCAGCAGTCCTCCAAGCTACGGCGGTTATTCCGGCCGAAGCCTCAATGATCCTCAAGTGGAGGGTATTTAGCCGTATGAACAGGGACGGGTTGTCTACGACGGCCCAGCACGACCCCTTGATATGCCTTTACGGAAACAGGCTAATCGTAAATTACCTGTCGCAGCCCAACCACAACACCTTGGTATCAACCAAGCTCCGGGAAGTTGCAAAGGTATTAATTTGTGCTCGTCTAATCGAGCCACCTATGTCACATCTAAGTCTTGCCGATCTTATAAGCCCGAGTCACTACGATAGGGTTGTTGATGCCACACGAGTGGCTTCTGGATACAACGAAGAAACTGCGGAATACAGAAGCCCATCATTGGCCTTAAGTGCCGGCTACGCCTTTACAAAAATAGCTCTTTTAGCCAAAGTAAGTCATCTATTATACATCATACGTTAGGGAAACTAACTTCTTTTAAATTCTCTAGACACGAATGATCAAGCAGCGGAAGTCCATAGGATAATGGACCACGACTGAGGTACCGATATTTCCAAAGCTGCCCTGGAAACACTCATAAAGAGTAAGTTATTGTCATTTGTACCCAGAATATATAGTATCTAATCCGTTTATTATTTTTCGTAGGAAAATTTGCTAAAGATCACGCCTTACCAAGCACCGATGACATAACAAAGTTCAAGCGCTATTTGGAGCAGCGGGTGGATCGTCTCCATCGGAACATCAATGAGAAAACGTGCTTCATAGCACTGTTGGACACATTACTCGTCTAATTAGTAGTCCTCAATCGCCGTCGGATTGGTGAGATCGAGAGGTTGCTGGTGGACGATTTTTCTCGCCGCTCAAGTATTGACGAAACCAGCGACGAGTTTACAGCTATGAGCCGCGATGAGCAAATGTCCGCAGTACGATTTTACTATCTAGTAGTCCGTGGAAAGCTCGGCAGGATGGTGCCATTAATTATACGTAAACCCCATGCGGATATTCTGGAATATATGATTCAGCCGGCCAACAGCTTGAGTGCAGACATAAGGGCGAACAGCCAATATGTTTTCGCTGGCCGTGGCGAGAAACCGCGACAAGGTGGGCCAGAGCAGGGTCATGTAACTCTTACGAGAGCGTTGTGATTGGCTGGAAGAAATGTTTCAGGTACAAAGGTTAGATGGCGTCAGGTCGCTAGACACAAAAAACTCATACTGAGTTGAACTGTCGTGACAGACAGACGTGTTTTCTACCGAGCCCAGCTGCCAAGCCAAGCCGTCGAAGGACTCACACCATCACTGAGAATAGTAAGTGGAACATTTTAATTTTTTAAGTGCTCGCTTACCGATCGCCATCATGGACTTGTACTACGGGCTTACACCCGATAGCTCCAATGAAGAGATGGCCGCCGTACTTGAGTCAATGTATGCCCAACTTCAGTCTTACCAAGAGATGGCAAGAAAGACAAACATCCCATTACCTGACTGGGTAACCGAACCCCTGCCTTGGGAAAAACCCAAACCCTCTACTAACGAGCCCGCTTCTGGGAACCCACTCGTTAAGCCCGTCTCGGAAAAACCGGCTTCCGGCAAGAAGACCAAAAAGTCTTCTAGCAAGAAGCAGGTTAAACCCGCTACACTCCCCAGTCAGGGCCCTAAAAAGCCCAAAATACGCGAACAATTCCCCGCACTTCCAGGCGCGGATATGTTCGTTCCCCCAGCCAACCCGATTGAGCCCATGCTCACCGACCCAGCCCCAGACACCATCGAGCCCATGCTCACCGAACAATCAGTCCCGAAAAGGAAGGCAACCGATGACCTTTCACGCCCCAGCTCATCTGCAACTAGCGCTGCGTCTGATGATGAATTAGACGGAGCTCGCGAAGCGGCATTTCAACTCCCGAAGTCGCAACAAAAAGCGGCAAAGCAGCCGAGAACAGAGGCCATATCGGCACCTGTTCCCGCAGTTTCTGCAACCCCTCAGCCCAAAATGAAAACCCCTCCCCCCGTAGTCCTTGAATCTAAAGAGGGCTACGGACTCATCCTTCGCGAAATTAAAGTTCGCGAAATTACTATCAGCAAAGCAACACTGCTAACGGGGTGCGTCTTCACCCGGCTTCCCCCGACGATTTCCGACGCCTAACGTCATACCTCGAAGAAAGGGGTTCAAAATATCATACCTACACCCTACCATCCGAAAAAGTCCTACGCGTAGTTCTCCGTGGCATTCCCGAAACCTTATCTGCAGAAGACGTTCTGGAAGACGTCAAAATGCAGGGTTTCCCCGCGATCTCGGCCCACCAGATGGGTCAAAAGTCCAACTCCCGAGTGTTTCCAATGGTAATGCTAACATTACCATTGACCCCAGCTGGAAGAACTATCTTCCAGCTCACCAATATCTTTACGTTCCACCGCGTCACGGTGGAACATAAACGCAAATCATTAGACGTTGGGCAATGCCATCGATGCCAAACGTTTGGTCACTCCGCATCAAATTGTCGACGTGATTTTGCCTGCGTTAGATGCGCAGGCTCTCACTCTCACACGGTGTGTACACATACTCGTGAAACAGGTCCCGCTACCTGCGCAAATTGCGGCGGCAGTCACCCTGCCAATTATCGGGGATGCTCTAGCTTCCCCAAGCGTAAAACCCAACCGGACTCATCAACCCGGCTGGGTATCTCTTACGCGCGCGCTACTACCCATAAGGCAAGCCCGCCAATACCCCAGCCCACCTCGGTCCCACCGACAACTTCCGCCCATCCGGCAACATCTATAGTCCCTCAGACAATCCCAGCCCCATCGGCAAGCGTCCCACATTATACTCTAAATGACCTTATAGATCCTGAAATTCCACGCGATGAACGTTTTCGTCGCCTGGATGCTCATATTGCCCTCCGAATTGCTCAGGGCGCTACGACCGTGGAGATTCAGTCAGTTGCAAACATAGTTTGGAACTTACTGTCAATTCACCCCGGACCATAGACTCTGAGCTATCCTTCGGCCTGAAATATTCGCAAGCTGCCCAGTGAAAACTGGACAAATTGCAAATAGGCCAACTACCGTGAAGCCCCCCGGGGCTGGCCAAACGGCCATTCCACATCCACATCATCCCGCGAATTTTTCACACATATAGAGATACCCATATATAAAACTAACGTTTTCGCTATGTTTCAGGAGGAGTGCTTTTTAGTCAGTAAGAATCTGACACTGTCTCCCCTCACAGAGAGGGGATTCGTCTTTTAGAAGATTTTTACACTCCTAGGCCTGTCGCCAAACAAAAAAAAAAAAAAAAAAAGTCGCTAGTAAATATGTCCACCCACTTGCACACACTGTCGTCGTCTCAATGATAGAGTTCCTTGACTGGGCTCTCCAGAAAATAAAACAAATGCGAGCTGCGTCCGATGCGTCTTGAATCCGGTACTTAATCGGGGCTAAGGTTGTCGTCGGCACTCGCGAGAACAAATAAAACAAGTAATGTTGGCGCGCGTTCGGCTTCTGCCCCGCGTGTTGTGTCTCCCTTCGCGAGTTCGCGAGATTTGCCAGCGCACTCCGTTTAAAGCAAGCCCGTATGCGAACGCAATTGTGTGTGGACGTGGAACCGTCGTCGGCGTGTTGCGGCGCGAGGATCGGGCGAGAGAATACATATCTACTCTCGCTCAGAGGCGCGCGCGTGTACCCCCGTCGTCCGTGTGTCGCGGCCGACATAAAATGTGTGGTATATCTCTGCTCACCGAGCGAGAATAAAATCTAACGCTGAGTGTGAAAGACAACTCGAACGACCGAACTTATCAAGTTCGCCCAAGACGAATACAATCTACCGAAAGGTGAAAGAGAACGTGGAAGTTCGACCGATAGGAGTGCCTTAACTGGCATCTGCTCCGAGAACAAAACTCTTTCTATGCGCGAGTGCACATATACCGCCCGTCCGATGCGCCTTGGCTGCCATGCGGCCAAAGCTGTCGTCGTTGGTGCGGTGGCGCTCGCCAAAGAGGAAAAATACAAACACTATAGAGTTTGGTGCGCCTTCAGCTTCGGCCCCGCGTATCCATCCTCGCAAGCACGCAGCATCTCGTGTGCCGTATGCGGCCGCCACGCCCAGTCAGTGTGCGTGTGTGTGTACGCGTAGCGCTTGCGAGAGCGCGTGTTGTGAGCAGGGGGGCTTCAAAGCATTGGAGAGTTGGCCGCACCGCCATCTGCGGCGTAACAGGGAACTAAACAGAATTTAGATGACCCACCTTACAGCTAATATAATGTTAGGTTATATTGTTTGTTTTAGCTCACGCGTGCACGTGCTCTTGTTTATTCAAAATTTTAAATATGTAAAAGTTTGGTGTGAATAATCATAAATGTTTATTTATTTGTTATATCTTGTTTAAACAACAATAGACGTAATGGATTCAGGTAGAATACATATGTGTGTAGTGCCCAATTGTAGGAATACATTTAATTACATTGCTGGAGTTAAATGTACTCCGCCAACGTTTTTTAGAAGTGTACATGTTGAAAGGAGAAAAAGATGGCTAAATTCTATCAACTCCGCTTTAGATA
Organism: Lordithon lunulatus; assembly: GCA_963942505.1. Lineage (NCBI taxonomy): Eukaryota > Metazoa > Arthropoda > Insecta > Coleoptera > Staphylinidae > Lordithon > Lordithon lunulatus. The sequence goes on from OZ012675.1 coordinate 31,816,239, forward strand.
GTAATGCTTAAGCAGATGGTAACTTTTTTATTTGTGTATGCTTTTTGATGATAATTCATTCACTAATACTTTGAAAACACGTCTACGCTTTCTAGCCACTCCTACTTTATTTAATACAGGATATTTGGACAATGCTGCTACTCAAAATTTAGTATTACATGGACATTTTGAGGGAAATAATAATATAGCTCAGTCTTCTACAACATTTATTGAATCAGATTCAGATAGCCCTGCCGTACTATGTAAGAGAATAAAACTTTCTAGTATTGAGTCAGATTACATAATTATAGTTTGGAAATTTCTAAGGTCCTTAATGTGAAATCCAGTAAGGCAACAGCTGTTAAATCAGTTATTTATTTATAATTAATATTATTATTATTCTGTGATTTAGAATTATGTTTAATTTATTATTATTTATATTAATTAGTTTTTATTTCTGTGATGAAATATTATTTTGTAAATATCTTTTATTAGGTTTCCTGATAGAGTATATTATTCCTGCAATTCATTGTATTATAAATATTATATGTATTTAAATGCGAATGAAGTTGTAAACAGATATATATGTATGTGTTTTCAGCAGTAATGTATCTTCAACTCTTCATACCTATATATTAATAAATATTTTCCAACCTTAAATTTGTTTATTTGTGTTTTCCTCACTAATTCATTACTTACAGATAGTTTTAATTCAAATGCAATATTATATATATATATATATATATATATATATATTTATATATATTTATATATATATATATATATATATATATATATATATATATATATATAGTTCCTGTAACGCCGCTAACGGTGCTGCAAAGTGTTAAACTTTTAACATGGACTTGAACACTCTCTTATAATGCTCTATGGTTGTGAGCACGCTCCTAGCTAGTCGAACTGCGTGCGACGCGCGGGCGCGACAGCACCGGCGGCCCTCGTGTCGTCCGCCTTCCGTCCGTCCGTGTGCGCGCTCGCGAAGTGCGTGGCGACTAGCAGATCCCTGGTTGATCCTGCCAGTAGTCATATGCTTGTCTCAAAGATTAAGCCATGCATGTCTCAGTACACGCCAAATTAAGGTGAAACCGCGAAAGGCACATTAAATCAGTTATGGTTCCTTAGATCGTACCCACATTTACTTGGATAACTGTGGTAATTCTAGAGCTAATACATGCAAACAGAACTCTGACCGGAGACGGAAGGAGGCATTTATTAGATCAAAACCAATCGGTGGCGGGCTTGCCCTCTGTGTCCCGCGCCGCCCACCGCACACCCAAGAACAGTAAAAGTTCTCGAAGCACCCAAACACTCGCCGGCTTGATACCCGCAGTCTGCTGCTGCCGCTGTGCCGTGCTCACCGCCCGAAGTGTCATCTTCTGGGCGGATTGCGCGTGGGCACGCGGCGCCCACGCACTGACAAACGATAACGTCTGGACAGAAAGAGGAAGAGATAATTAGAAACCTATTGCGAGGCCCGTTGTGCGTGTGCGGGCGAGCTCGCTTAGTTTTTACACTCGTTTTGTGTAACGCTTGCCACCACATCGGCTGCGTGCCGTCTCCACGACGGAATGCGCATAATAGCTGAAAATACTACCCTGAACGGTGGATCACTTGGCTCGTGGGTCGATGAAGAACGCAGCTAATTTCGCGTCAACTTGTGAACTGCAGGACACATGAACATCGACATTTCGAACGCACATTGCGGTCCCCGGATACTGTTCCTGGACCACTCCTGGCTGAGGGTCTTTTCTTATTTTACGACTGCACGGTTTGTCGGCTGGCTAACGACCGGCCAGCGAGCGTCGGGGTATACTTGGGGATTCGGATCTCCGGCGTCCGCTTCAGGGCGGCTTCAGGAGTGAACGTTCCCTTAAATGATGTCGACTAGCGCGCGTAGGGGTCGCGGCGTGTGCTTTTTGCACCTACCCGCTGAATTTAAGCATATTACTAAGCGGAGGAAAATAAACTAACTAGGATTCTCTTAGTAGCGGCGAGCGAACAGGGAAGAGCCCATCACCGAATTCCGCGGCCGCTTGCAGGTCGCCGGGAAATGTGCTGTTTAGGAGGGTCCGCCAGCCTGAGACCGTGCGATGCGTCCAAGTCCTTCTTGAACGGGGCCATTTACCCATAGAGGGTGCCAGGCCCGTAGCGACCATCGCCGGTAGCGGGAGGATCTGTCCTTAGAGTCGGGGTGCTTGAAAGTGCAGCTCTAAGAGGGTGGTAAACTCCATCTAAGGCTAAATGTCACCACGAGACCGATAACGAACAAGCACCGAGAGGGAAAGTTGAAAAGAACTTTAAAGAGAGAGTTCAATAGTACGTGAAACCATTCAGGGGTAAACCTGAGAAACCCGAAAAGTCGAATGGGGAGATTCAGCGTGTCTCGCAGTGCGAGCGCGCCGCTTGGGCTGCGACGGGGCACGTTTCGGCGTGCCTCGCCTCCCACGGCGGCCGCCTCGTCGCGAACGCGTGCACTTCTCCCTAGTAGGACGTTGCGACCCGTTGGGCGCCGGCCTGAGGCCCCCGGCATAGACAACCCTAGATGCGAAAGTCCCTAGAAATATTACGGCACCAATTTTTCGACATCTATGTTGTGTACCAAAAGTAATAGCCAAGTTCCAAGGGTGGTTTGTGACTTTGCTCATCAAAAACTAAATAGCAATATAATACTTATATATTTATTTTAGTTTTTGATTCACAATGTATTTAAAATAAGATAACCAAACAATAAAATCAATTAATAACTAATAATTGCAAAGGGCAAAAATAAAGTAAATAAAATGTTTTAATAGTATATTATATAAAATACACTTAAATAAGATACATTATAATTAGTGAATGAGAAAATAAGGGCGCTGATCAACCATTCTGCAACAATAAATTAGTAGTTTTCTTTTAACAATTTTGATGAAAATTTCCACTATCAAACAAATTTCCAATCTGCACATATCGTTCAGTTATCATAACTAACAAAAGGAGCATGAGCCAGCCATTCAATAGCAGTACCCATTTTATGGCTAAAAACTTTCATACATACTGAAACCTTTAATTTGTTAATTAGACTAGGTAATACACACGCCAAAGTTACACTTGAGGGCAAAATACTAGTAACATATGATTGGTTATTAAGAGTGAAATTTAAATTCTTATTCATGAGATTATTTCGAAGACTTTTAAATAAGTGAGGATCAAATAAGTGTACAACTTGGGTATTATCTATACTTATAATGTACTCTTTTGGTTCCTAGCTCTCAAGAAATTCAACCTAATCTCTTCAATAAGCATCCTCATAGCCCTCACATTTGTTGCACCTTGATATGATACTGATGCAATTACTATAAAACCAACTTTCGTAATAGACCTAACAATCCTTTTATACATGCTCACAATATCAGGTACACTTGTGGAAGATAAAGCTGTCAGTGTCTCACACTTTCTAAAAATCCCCCTGAACATGATCCATGAATGAGCGATTGGCACCATCATCTTCTAATGCTTTGCTTTAATTTAGCATCTTTATGCTTTAATTCAGCTTTGCTGTGTTGTATTTGTTTAAAAAATACCTCCATCTCATGCATTCCACCACTACCAGCTAATAATATATTTATGTAATACATGCAAACTAGCTATTTTATCTTAAATTACTTACTGATGTCTGGCATTCTAATAACTGACTGGTGCTGGTTTGTATTTAAAGTTTGCTGATTTAAGGTGGCAGACCCTAGAACATTAATTGAAGATTTATTAGCAATAGTTTAACTTACTTGCATTATTTCATGGCATTCATCCATCTCAACAGCAATCTGATGGTCATTCTGAAGTACTAATACTTCTGATAGTGGGGTCTGGTAAATGTAAGGATGGAACCTCATGTGGAAGTAATCTTTGGTGTACTTTTGGGTCCCCTACAAAATGTACACCACAGACTCAAGCATTCGTCTTCAATTGGGCATTGCCAATAACAGCAAGTCAAAGGTTATGCTGCAGTTTCCTCGGACAGGGTATACTGTACATTGCATACATATCCATACGGTTATTACACCCCTCAACGATACATTTATGAACCATTGTGGTGCTAAGAGACAATATGTATTATTCTAACCTATGTACATCACACATTCACAAGTAATTACTTACCGCAATGTTATAATGCCCAATACGCGGTAATAAAATCGTACAACTTAGACTAACTGAATTAGAATGCGTTTTGCTTTTAATATTGCCTTAAAACTATGGATAACTCCAAAGCACGCAAGACAAGAAAAAAGCGCTTTCAATAACAACATAAAGTTCTATACTGAGTTGAACTGTCGTGACAGACAGACGTGTTTTCTCCTGAGCCCAGCCGTCCAGCCAAGCCACCAGAGAATGCTGACAACCCCACCGAATCAAGTAAGTGGATCATTTTATTAAGTGTGCGCCTACCACTCTCCAACATGGACGTCGAGATCAAACTCGATAGCTCCAGGGAGGAGTTGGTCTCCATAATAAAGAGACTGCTGATCAAGATTGAGCATCTTGAAAACAATCAAACCATTACCAACAGTGCCCCCTCGCAATATCCCCCAGGTCCCGATTCACCCGAAGAGGGATCTTTCATCAGCACCTTAGTAGGCCTTCCGCCGAAAAAGGTGCGACCAAATCCCCCGTCGACCGCTTCCGAGAAGGCATTACTGGTCGGTAATTGTTCAATTACCGATAGGCCGTCTTCTGGGAAGCGTAAGTAGGAGGAATTTCCCCCACTGCCCTCAATTGTTCCCCAAATTGATGACGTTCTCATCTCTAACCCACCCCCTCCAAAGCATGTAAATGCGACGGAAGCCCCCCCCGCCCCCGAAGCCCCTATCGATGAGCCCATGCTCACGGACCTTCCGGATGTCAAACGGAAGGCATCCGATGACTCCACCGCCTCAGAGGAAGCATCGTCTTCCGATGAGGCCGGCGATTTTCTCGTGAAAGTTTCACGCTAAAAATGCCAAGAGAGCAAAGGCAACCTCTCCAGCCGCTGCTCTCCCCTCAAACCCCCCATCATCTCAAACTACTTCCGTAGCCCCTCCTGCCAAGGAAAAAGCACCTCCCCCAGTAATCCTCCACTCGAAGGAGAACTACGGTGCGATCGTTCGCAAAATTCGCGTCCGCAAAATCATAATTAAGAAAGCAGTCAACACTGCCGAAGGAGCCCGGTTTCACCCGGAGACTCCAAACGACTTCAGACGCCGCACGTCGTACCTATCCGAGCGTAGCGCGAAATACCACACTTACACCCTCCCGGAAGAGAGGGTGCTACGTGTGGTGGTCCGCGGTATCCCAGAAACCGTCACTGAAGACGACGTCCTCCTTGATCTCAAAGATCAAAGTTTCCCTGCCATCTCGGTCCACCGGATGGGCCAAAAAGCGAGGCAAAAGCTGTTCCCCATGATGATGGTGGTGCTCCCATTGACCCCAGCGGGGAGAGAAATCTTCAAGCTGGAGAACATCTGGGACTTCCGTCGTGTCACGGTGGAACATAAACACAAGTCCCCCCTGATTGGACAATGCCACCGATGCCAAAAATTCGGCCATTCCTCTTCAAATTGCCACCTCGATTTTGCCTGCGTTAAATGCGCAGACGAACATCCAACATCAGCGTGTACGACAACACGCGAAACTGACCCCGCAAAATGCGCTAATTGTGGTAATAACCACACAGCGAACTACCGCGGCTGCCCCAAATTCCCCAAGCCAAGCCACTCCGGGCGTTCTTATGCCAAAGCCGCTACCCAACTTGCGCCCATCGCGCCTCGGCCCACCGTGCCCACCAACAACACAACTGCCCCTAAGGCACCCGCCGCTCCATCGGCACCCGCCGCCCCTTCGGCACCCGCCGCCTCTAAGTCATCCACCGTTCCTGCGGCACAAACTTCGGCAGCCCCAAAGGCACCCGCCACACCTACTGCTTCCTCTGACCCACTTGCGGAGAAAATAAATAAATTCAATGAGCTAATCGATATCAAGATTAGCCAGGGGGTCTCTGCCGCCGCACAGGACTCATTGACTAACTTGATGATCAAGTTCATGACAATAATAACCGCCGGACCTTAAAATGCCTGCACACCAGAACACTTTGGCCTCACCATTCAAGTTAGCGTTCTGGAATGCAGACGGATTAAAGTCCGATAAACATGAGTTAGAAGATTTCCTAGTCCAGCCTGCCATCGACGTCATGCTGGTCTGTGAAACTCACCTCCGCCCTAGCGAAAGTTGTAAAATTCCGGGTTACAATCTTTTTCGAAGGGATAGATTAGGTGCACCAAAAGGGGGCACAGCAATATACGCAAGAAGAGCGCTTGATCACGCAGGACTCGACTTGCCGTTGCTGGAGAACCTGGAGGCCAACGCCATAACAGTAAAAATCGACAACAAAGAGCCTGTCGCGATTGTGGCCTGCTATAATGGCCCTGCAAAATTATTGCTGCCCACAGACCTGGACTTAATTCAGGCCTGTGGACGCAGAATTATTCTAGCCGGTGATTTTAACGCGAAACACGCGGACTGGAATTGTCGCACGACGACAGTGCGGGGAAGGACCCTGTCGCTGTGGGCTGAAAACAACGGGTTCTCGATTGCGAGCCCGGACGAACCCACCTTCTACCATAAGGTAGGGCATAGGCCTGATATTCTAGACATTGCGCTGCTTCGCAACGTCAATGTCCCTAGTAATCTGGCGGTTCATAATGCCCTTAATTCGGACCATCTCCCCGTTGTGTTCGACCTGCAGCGACATTCAAGCAGGGAACCCCTTAAAGTCAACCAAACGGTTGTCTGGAAGGAGTTCCCGCAACATCTTTATCCGCTACTGCCTCTGTTAGGCCATATCTCACTCCCGTGCGAAATTGATCATGCAGTTACCGAACTTACTGCCGCCATAACAACGGCTATTGGTAGGTCTACCAAGACTGTTGGTGGGGGAGCCACGGGGAGAAATCCCTTGGGCCTTCCTGCTGACATCCGTGGACTTATCAAAGCCAAGAACCGCGCTAGGCGCATTTATCATAAATTCCGTTTACCTGCGGACAAGCACATCATGCTTGATCTACAAAAACAGGCTCGATCCGCGGTGCTAGAGCACAAGAATCTTCGCTGGCTCGAGCTCATAGAGTCAACCGATGATACGCCCCAGAAACTGTGGAAACTTGCTCGCAGAATGGGGAGAATTCCGACAACCCCCGCGTTTTTACATGGACCCCGGGGTCTAGTTTTCACAGAAGCGGACAAAGCAGAAGCACTTGCTGACAGCTTTGAAAGACAATGTGAACCAAACTATACAGACATGGACGTAGACCATGTCGGTAGAGTCAAACGTAAAGTCACCCGCGTTTTAAAAGCCCAAAACCGCGTTGGGCCTCAGCCAAAATTAGTAACGCCAGCGGAGATTCGCCAACTATTAAAGAAATGCGTCAAAAGGAAAGCTCCGGGCCCGGATAACATTCCAAACACTGCTCTTCGTCACTACCCAGAAAGTCAATTACCTGGCTGCTTCACATTTTCAATGCTATGCTCCGAACGTCGCATTTTCCAGATCAATGGAAAACTGCAACGGTGGTGATGATTCCCAAACCGGGCAAAGACACGAAGTTTCCTCAAAACTTTCGTCCAATCAGTCTTCTCTCCGGTATCGGCAAGCTAGCTGAGAGGGTCATTCTGGGCCATCTCCGCGATTTCACCGAGGCAAACAACATCTTGCCCGAAGAGCAGCACGGGTTCCGAGCTCACCTTTCGACGCAGCATCAACTTACTAGAGTTGTGGAATACGTTGCGGAAGGTTTTAACACGAATCGATCCACGGCCGCGATATTCCTAGATGTTGAAAAGGCGTTCGATAAAGTATGGCACAATGGCCTGCTTTTTAAACTCATCCAGCATGAATATCCTGGCTACGTGATTCGGCTAGTGGCTTCATACCTGAAGCAACGTAGTTTCAGAGTGCGGCTGGGGAGGTGTCTCTCTTCGGAGAGATCCCTACTCGCCGGAGTCCCCCAAGGTTCTGTGATTGCGCCATATCTTTTTAATATATATTTTTCGGACATTCCGCGATCCCGTAATGTGATGATGGCACAGTACGCCGACGATACAGCCCTATTGTATCGCTCGACGAACGCGTCCACAATCGCCGCGCATCTGCAATCAGCCACAACCGAATTAGAGTTGTGGATGAAGGCATGGAGGGTACAGGTGAATCCGGAGAAGAGCACCGCGGATTTCTTCTCCCGAAGGAAACTGGTGAGACCAGATGACATCCTTTTATTTGATAAGAACATTCCCTGGAGTGATTCTGTCAGGTACCTGGGTGTCACGCTGACGCCTAAACTGAGTTGGAACGCGCACCTAGAAACGGCACTGGCGAGAACCAGGCAAGCCGCGGGCAGGTTATTTCCCTTAATTGGGAGATATAGCGTTCTTAGTTTGCTTAATAAGTTACGGATCTTCAGCGCCGTGCTGAGACCAAAACTTACATACGGTGCTCCTGTCTGGGCTGGGGGCCTAACCAAAACAAACTGGTTAAGCCTGCAGCGGTACCAGAACGTTACATTGAGAAGGTTCCTGAATGCCCCGTGGTATGTCAGGAACACACAAATTAGAGACGAGCTGGGAGTATGCTTGATGTTTGATCACATCAAACATATTGCCTCCAGCTTCCACGAAAGATTGGCGGAACACCCATTAGAGTCAATGAAGGCATGCTCCAATTATGATGAAAATCATAATTGGAAATATGATAGGCCCATGTCGATCCTTGTAAAAGGACCACCGTGAATCGAGCAAACCTATAAAGTGAAGCCCCCCGGGGCTGGCCAACATGGCCACTAACAAAAATTCTCACGTGATTAACATACCTATATGAGTCTAACATACATAAAATTAATTTTTTCGTTATGTTGCAGGCGGCAGTACTTTTTAGTCAGTAAAAATCTGACACTGTTTCCCCTCAGGAGAGGGGATTCGTGTTTTGAAGATTTTTAACACTGCCAGGCCCCGCGCCAAACCAAAAAAAAAAAAAGCGACCTAGTTCGCGTCCGGCCCGTCGCAAGCGTGGACCTAGTGCCGACTCCGGGCCCGCCCGCCCGCTGGCGGCGGTGACCTCGGACAGACTCCGATTACACGCCGGTCGGCGACGCTATAGCTTTGGGTAGTTTCAGGACCCGTCTTGAAACACGGACCAAGGATTCTAGCATGTGCGCGAGTCATTGGGACTTATACGAAAGCTAAAGGCGAAATGAAAGTGAAGGCACGTTCACGTGCCGTGGGAGCAGGGGTCGGGCCTGCGCGCCCGGCCACGCACTCCCGGGGCGTCTCGTTCTCATTGCGAGAAGAGGCGCACCCAGAACGTACACGCTGGGACTTGAAAGATGGTGAACTATGCCTGGTCAGGACGAAGTCAGGGGAAATACTGATGGAGGTCCGTAGCGATTCTGACGTGCAAATCGATCGTCGGAACTGGGTATAGGGGCGAAAGACTAATCGAAAGATCTAGTAGCTGGTTCCCCCCTAAGTTTCCCTCAGGATAGCTGGCGCTCGCCGTGTGCGAGTCTCATCCGGTAAAGCGAATGATTAGATGGAGGAGTGATAAATAGATAGAGGAGTGTGTAACAACTCACCTGCCGAAGTTACTAGCCCTAAAAATGGATGGCGCTGAAGCGTCGTGCTTATACTCGGCCGTCAGCGGCATGTTCGGCCGGCCGCGCGCCACGGCGCGTGTGCCGGCCATGAAGCCCTGACGAGTAGGAGGGTCGCGTCTGTGCGTGCAGAAGGACTGGCCGTGAGGCCGTCTGGAGCCGCCGTCGGTGCAGATCTTGGTGGTAGTAGCAAATACTCCAGCGAGGCCCTGGAGGACTGACGTGGAGAAGGGTTTCGTGTGAGCAGCCGTTGCACACGAGTCAGTCGATCCTAAGCCCTAGGCTATTGCCGATGTCGATGTTGGTGTATTGTTGAACGGATAACACAGTCTGTGACGTACATTACGCACCCGTCGGGCGAAAGGGAATCCGGTTCCTATTCCGGAACCCGGCAGCGGAACCGTTAATAAGTCGGGCCCTCGCAAGAGAGTTCGTCGGGGCAACCCAAAAGTACCTGAAGACGCCGTCGGGAGATCTGGGAAGAGTTTTCTTTTCTGCATGAGCGTTCGAGTTCCATGGAATCCTCTAGCAGGAAGATTTGGTTTGGAACGCGAAGAGCACCGCAGTTGCGGCGGTGTCCGGATCTTCCCCTCGGACCTTGAAAATGCAGGAGAGGGCCACGTGGAGGTGTGACCCATGTAATCCCTCGACTTCTATATGGACTTCAAAATCCTAAAGTAACCGGGACAACGTTGCGCGAGGCCGACAAACTGATAAAGTCCAATGTAAAGAAACTCCTCCATCTCCACATACACACCCCCGACCAATGCCTGTATGGAAAGGTCAGGGATGGCGATATCGAAATCATGGAGTTACGTCACAGCATCCCGAGAATTATGCTCGGACGGATCCAACGGCTTAGAGACTCATCCCACAACCCGCAGATGATTGCGTTCCTTAATTCCACCATCATGGAGCATCTCTGCGGGCGACTTGACAAGTTGGCTGGCCCCACACATCAGATCAGGTGTGGCGCGCGAAGATCGCAGAGGCCCCTACCACCAAGGGCCTAGAAAGAGTCGCAGAGGACCCGGCCAGCAGGAAGTGGCTACAGAATAAGCCCAAAGGCTGGACTGGGAGGGACTTCGTCAGGGCGATTCACCTCCGGACCGGCAATCTCGCGACCAAAGGTATACCTTCCAATCCACCGGAAGGACGGATATGCCGGGGATGTGGCAGGCATGTGCCTTCAGCCACATTCCGCGCGTAAGCCGCCACAATAACGCGGCGAAGCTTCTAGCTCAACACTGCCGCACCAAAGGGTGGACTGTCGAGGAAGAGCCCCACGTAAGGCACGCCGACGGAACACTCTATAAGCCCGATCTCATCGTCCACCGGAATGACAAACCCCCCGTGGTCTGCGACATTGGTATTCGTTGGGACGGGGATATACCTATGGAGCAGATATGGGAAAACAAGCGCGCAGTATACAACCATATCAAATTTTTAACTGCCGCAAAAAGTAACTGGCCCGGAAAAGAGACATTCCTGTTCACGTCGTTGATAATAGGGGCGCGGGGAATATAGCCGCGTGCAAACGCAGAAACCGTGAATGAGCTCAGCATACCAATGCAGTTCAAAGAGGCCATCATCAACAATTGTATCAAATGGGGTTCAACGATCCATACGACCTTCATGAGAAGTGTCTACAGTAGACGCAATGGAAACGGCCGCGGAAGAAACCGGCACCGACTGGCGCCGTAAGAACACCACCTTCCACGTCTCCAACTCAGCCGGCACCAACAACAACTCCTACACCTAACGTTAAAGTGCAATATCTCGTATGAAAACCTTTACGTACAAATATCTGTATTCCTTTTTTTTATATATATCTCTACACAGTTTTTGTTTTTATTTTGATGACGAATTACGTTCTACCTAAATGTTTTACTTAAGTGTTATACAAGTATCACTATATTAAATTTATGTGCATAATATTTTAATCCTACACTTATAAAATGTTATGTTTTTTAATTTATATTGCTCAGTTAAAAACTGGAATAACTGTTCTAAATTGTAGCTGTCCTACTTATGCGCTATGCGCAACAAGCGTTTTTATGTAAAATTTCTTTTCTTACTTTAATAAACGTTCTAAATAGCCAAATGCCTCGTCATCTAATTAGTGACGCGCATGAATGGATTAACGAGATTCCCACTGTCCCTACCTACTATCTAGCTAAACCACTGCCAAGGGAACGGGCTTGGAAAAATTAACGGGGAAAGAAGACCCCGTTGAGCTTGACTCTAGTCTGGCACTATAAGGAGACATGAGAGATGTAGCATAAGTGGGAGACGTTCTACGTCGCTAATGAAATACCACTACTACACTAATAGTTTCTTTACTTACTCGGTTAGGCGGAACGCGTACACGCCGTTCGCCCTCAAAAAGGCGGCGGCTGTAACGTTGTTCTCGAGCCAAGCGCGTAGAGTGGTGTGAAGCGGGCCGCGGGCTCGATGCCTGCGTCCTTCCGATCGCCGTTGTACGCTCCCGCGTGATCCGATTCGAGGACACTGCCAGGCGGGGAGTTTGACTGGGGCGGTACATCTGTCAAAGAATAACGCAGGTGTCCTAAGGCCAGCTCAGCGAGGACAGAAACCTCGCGTAGAGCAAAAGGGCAAAAGCTGGCTTGATCCCGATGTTCAGTACGGTATGTTACAATTATACATTGTCACGATATGTTTGCTTGCGTGCAATCCGATGGGCGTTGTTCGATATCTGTAGCGCCGTTCGACGCACACTCGAGCGACATAGAAGAGGGCGCGCCCGATAGCGCGCGCGTTCAGCGTTCGATGCACAGCAATCAAAATGACTGATGATGTAAAGTAGCGCGAAAGACGAGAAACACAGTCGCGCCGGCCTGGGCAGGGAGTTCGCGCGCATGATCGAGCGAGAAACAACACGGCACCACGACACACCCGGTTGCCGGGGCTTATTGTTTCCTTTTTGGGGCGTTTGGTCGCAGTTCACAGGCATAGAACGATGGAATAGTATATAGGCAACGACCATACCACGCTTAACATGCCGGGTCTCGTTCGATCACCGAAGCCAAAATGCGTCGGGCGCGGTAAGTACTTGGATGGTTGACCGCCTGGGAACACCGCGTGCCGTTGTCAATCATTTGTCCGGCGACGGTTCTTCGGTGATCGGACGGACCGGACCGTTCGTGTACCACCCACGGCTAGTCCCGCCGCCGTTCGATGCACCACCAACGCCTTGTTGCGATTAATTCCTCTCTATATTAATGTGAAGTCGGAGATAATTAGCCAGGGAGCCGGGACGATGGCGCGATACGCCGCGACATGTATCACTCGGCGGAATACTGGGCCGGTCGAAAAACAGCTGACGAAAATGTGCCAATCCTTGGTTAATGTGTATCAAGAAGGGCGCCCGGGGTTCGCTACTCCGCCGACGGGAGCCATTACAGTGGCCGGGGCGCTCGCTTTACTAGCGGCTGGAGACGGGCAGCAACAACGTTAGCCCGGCGACCTTGTCCGTGTTATTTCCTCTACACACACACACACACACATATATATATATATATATATATATATATATCGATGATGATTTGACCGTAGTGGAGAGGGACGTTCAGAAGAAAATACGGGAGAGGGACAAGGAGGAAAGAGCGAAAGGTGTAGAAACGAAAGTGGGCTACCGGAAAATGAATGTTGCGGGCGAGTGGTGGATCTGGCAGCGCGATGGACTGGCAAAAAAGTGCTGACGGGGGGTGAGGACGACGAGGCAGGAGAATGGGGTAGATGTAAGAGGGGACGAGGGAAACTGCAGGGTGGGCTTCTCGAACACTGCGGGTCTAAAGAAAAAAGTGCTGGGAGGAGTGTGGGTAAAAGAACTAGAGGATTGGTTGGGATCAAAGGACATAGTGGGGCTAGTAGAGACGTGGTTGACAGAAGAGAAGTTCGGGCAGGTAGAGTGCTGTATGCCGACATGATGGGACTGGGTAACTCAGGAAGCGCAGACGGAAGCTAGGGTGAGGGTGAGGAACGTTGTGAAGGGAGAACAGAGGAAAGAGCTGCATAGGTTTTGATGGAGCGAGCCGGATTTGGATGTATATAAGAAAAAGCCAATCAGGCGAAGAGGGAGTTCGAGAGAACCTGCGAGAGAAAGAAGAGGAAGAAGAGGAGTTGCAGAAGGTAGAAACGAGGTTGAAGGAGTGTGTGACAGAGAAAGGGTTGTGAGAAATTATGAAGGGAAGTGTAAAAAAGGGCAATGTTAACATAGAGCTGACAGAGTGGGAGAAGAGCTGTAGAGAGATGGCAGGGTCAAAGGTCGATTTAGGGAGTCCGAGAGACTGAAGTGAGTCTACAAAGTGGTGCACTTAGTATAGCATCCTGAGTAGTTTACTTCCAGGAGGAGGCTATCAACTACAAGGTCCCACAAAAGGGGTGAGAGGACTCCACCTTGAGGACAGCCTCTTCCTGCAACTTTTTTTGATGTTACGTCATCTAGTGTTACTTGAATTGTTCTTGGACCAAGCATATTGTTTATCCAGACCCTCATAGTGGGTGTTCCCCACCAACCAAACTATGCCCATTCACTATCTCAAATGACTTGAACTCTACACTACATTATTCCCTATATATTTTTGAAATAAAGTCTTAATTAATAAATGAAATTGATTGAATCATATATTACTTTATAGATATATAAATATATATATATATATATATATATATATATATATATATATATATATATATATATATATATATATATATCGAGTGAACAAAACATAAAAGGGAGGCCCCACACAAGAGAAAGAGAGAGAGAGAGAGAGTCTCACTCTTGGTACAATTACTATGGCCAGCATCCATGATTCACGCTTTATGAACTGGTACTCATTCATCATGATATAATTATTAATACTGTTTGTAAAAATATCTCTCGTCATTTTAAGTTGTATTGAGAATGAAATAAAGAATTCTTATTATTATTATTTAGGAAGAACTACCAATGATAACGTCAGGATCACCCTTGCCCGTCGGTAACAATAACGCGGTGCCTGTAGAAGTAGTGACACTGGAGCCCAACGAGCACCAACCTCAGGAGGAGTCGGCTTTTAATGCGACTAGCAGAATAAGTTTTTTCAATGCTGACGCAACTAAATTAATAATTATAATGTATGTAGGATAAGCACGGACAGAGTATGTTGCACTTTGTTGCTGCTAGATCACACGGACGAAACGCTTTATTCCAATTGCTCGTTGAGACTGAAATCAACATCGAATTTCGGGACGAACTCTACCGCACCGCTAGAGATATTAGTATACAGGCCAATATTCCCGAGAACACAGTGGAGATTGATCGATATGTGATGCAAATAGCTACTAAAGGAAACTAGAAAATAGTTGTATTGTATATGTTACAATGCTATAACTGGGCTATCGACTTTTGGGTTCTTCTGATGTGTGTTATTGTGACTAGAAAATATTTTCTATTTCTATTTTTCAAGAGCAAATTTTATACGGACATGCATGATCGCGGACCATAACTTATTCTGTCTCATCTCGTAACTTGTTTTACTCCTCTGAGATATTTCATTTCCATTGCCTGTATTCTACTTTTGTCCCTCTTGGTTAGTTTCCACGTCTCGCTCCCATATGTCAGTATAGGTCTATATATGCTTTTGTATATATTTATTTTTGTCCTTCTGCTGATCTCTTTTTTGTTAATCATATATTGCTCAATGCGTGGTATGTTTAAGCTGTGTTGTTTATTCTGTTATTAAATTCACCTTCCATTTCTCCGTCTTCTGTCAGTGCTACTCCTAGGTATTTGAATTTTTCTACTTGCTCTATTTTGTGTTGTTCTATCTTTATATTTATTTGTTCTTTCCGGTTTCCCATTATCATCACTTTTGTTTTCTTATAATTAATTTTCATATTATACTGTTCTAGATGCCTATTCCATACACTCATGTTGTGCTGCAGATTAGCTTCATTTTCTGCTATCACTACGACATCATCAGCGAATGCTCCTTCCGATATTTTTACCACTTGCACGTTTATGTAACCTATATTTGCATTTTTGATTTCTGGTTTCATACTCTTCATTATTTCATCCATGTATATGTTAAATAATGTAGGACTGAGCCCACCTCCTTGTCTTAGTCCAGTGGTTGTCTTAAATGTTCTTGATGTTTGTCCCTTGTGTATTATTGCATGGGCATTGTTGTTATATATGTTTTGTATTAATTCGACTGTCTTCCTTTCTGTTCTAATCTTGCTATTATTCTCTTGTTTATTGTCTTCTCTAATATTATCATGCCTATACATATTAGTGTTATGCCTCTATAATTTGAGTATTTCGTCTTATCCCCTTTCTTGTGTTTAGTACTGTTTGCCAGTCTTTTGGTATGATATTTGTGCTCCATATGATCTTCAGTAGTTTCCGTAGCTTTTCTTTACCTACTGGGCCCAGGTGTTTGATCATTTCCGCTGTAATCTGGTATTGTCCTGGTGCTATTCCTATTTTTAATACCCTTATTATTTCTAGTAGCTCGTGTTCCTTGATACTCTCTGTATCTGACGGCTGTTGTATTTTGGTTGGTTCGTCTTCATTGATTTTGAATGGGTTGTAGAATTTGTTGTTTGTTGTGGTCTTGAGGTTCGCAAGTGTGTCGCAAAGGGTATGATTAATTAAAAAAATAATCACAATATTTATTTGCACTTGATTCTAACCTCACTCTTAAAATAATCCACATATGCGCATGGACGCCGGCGACTTCTAAATTTAGTGCATAACACAAATTTAGAACAACCACTTATACAGCTTAGTAGCGCCCTGGTAGCGCATACGTCTGACTCGATGCTCAAATATACGCTAGTCAGCAGACAACGAGATCGAATCCTACATTCACTATATTTTATATAATCAATAATTATTATTTTACATACAATTTCTATTCCAACTATCTCTCTATTCGTATTTATTATTGTTAACGAACTAACATCTTACACAATTAATCTATCCCTCTATCGTGGTCTGCTCTTTGTGTTTTATAAAAGTCGCCACAATTGACCGGGTGGCGTGAAGTGTGTTCCCGTTTTTTATGTTCTCTTGTAGATCTTTGTTAAATTAACTTCATTAATATATAATATAAACACAGATAATATGTCTAGTAAAAAACAAAAAGCAATTGAAAAGGAAATAGAGGCAGATATTAAGAATTCAAAGGACTTGATAGAGGAATTTAAAAAAAGCACATTGTCATCTACATATCGGAGAAATTTGAGGAAAATAATCAACAAAATAAGGAATTGAAACAATTGCTGCAAGACTTTAAAAAAGAAAATTTAGAATTAAAAGAAAAAATTCAAGAACTTGAAGGACGCTGTAACGAGCTAGAACAGGAAAATCTTTAAAACTCTATAGTACTAAATAGCGTTCCATCCCAGGGCCAAAATGAAAAATCAGAGGAAACCATTCAAAATTTTTTTACAGCAATAGATTTTTAAACAAAAGCAGAAGACATATGTGAAAGCTATGGGAAAAGATTCAGGATCAATAGTAATTAAATTTTAAACTAAAGAAATGAGAAACAATGTAATAAAGAAAAGGAAATCAATAGGATCTGTAAAGGTAACTGAATGCAACTTAAGAGGACCCAATAATATAATATACTTCAATGAAATGCTGACCGCAACACATAATAAACTTTATTATGAAGCGCGGAAATTAAAAGATAAAGGGTACACGTATGTCTGGGTGAATAATGGAAAACTCTTAGTTAGGAAAAATGACACCTCAAAAATATGTCAAATAAAAAACATGCAAGATATATACAGTCAATCCGACTAAGCAAATGCAGAATAAAAAAATAAATAAAAGCACTAACATAAAAATGGACAATAAACATAAAACCATATATCTACAAAACATTAGAAGTATTAGAAAAAAAACTAGATAAAATTAAAATTCTTACCAAACTCACTAATTTGGGCATAATTCCACTAGCGGAGACATGGCTGTATACCTGCAGAAAGTATTTCATCCTCTTGGGTTGTTAGAGGATGTGAGGATCCCTTCCTGGCAAGTTCATCTGCTATTTCGTTCCCCTTGATGCCACTATGTCCTTTTATCCAGCAGAGTTCTAGTTTGTTATATTTAGCTAGCTCCTCCAGGCTGTGTAGACATGAATATAACTCTTTCGACACAAATGTGTTGGCATTTAGTGCATTTAGAGCTGCTTTGCTGTCTGTGAGTATTTGGATATGTTTATCCTTAATATTCCGTTCAGCTCAAATTTGAACACACTTTAGTATTCCTGTTAATTCCGCTTGGAAGACTGTCTTCCAAGTGGTGCACTTATCTTGAGATCGAGTTCTGGTGAGAATATTCCATAGCCAGCTCTCGTCTTAGTTTTGGATCCATCAGTATACATGGTTATGTTGGCGCCTTGTGGGATACCATCCATTGTGATGATCTGAAAGTCTGAAAGTGTTTGACAAAACTGTATTTGGGTAGAATTCTGTCGCACTTACCTTCTATGAGGGGATCTAGTTTGATAGCTTCACTCAGTATGCTCCTGTGTCCAATGATTCTACCTTTATCATGCCACAGGTTGAGTGAAGTTAATGCTGTTTTACTGCAGTCTCCCTTATAAGAAGGTCGAGTGGTTGTAGACATAACAGTGCTTCAAGAGCTGCTGTTGGCGTTGTTCTCATAGCGCCGGTGATGGCAAGACACGCCATCCGCTGGATGTGTGATAGCTTTGAGATTGTTGTAACTTGTTTGGTTTTCGACCACCAGACTATTGCACCATATGCTATGGTTGGTCTTATGATCGCGGTATATATCCATTGGGTGATCTTGGGAGACAGGCCCCATGTTTTACCAACCGCCCTGCGGCATTGCCAGAATGAGATGAAAGCCTTTTCCAGCTTGGATGTTATATGCTCATTCCAGTTCAGTTTTGTATCCATGATTAGTCCTAGATATTTTATTTTATCTGTGAGAGTCAGAGAGACCTTAAAAAGAGTTGGCATGCTCATGAGCTCGAGTTTCCTCTTCCTCGTAAACAATATTAGCTCTGTCTTTTTGGGTTAGCTGTTAATGGCTATCGCACCAGTTCTCAACAATCTGTAGGGCACTCTGCATGAGATTACAGAGTACACCATCAAAACTGCCATTTATCATGATCACTATGTCGTCGGCATAGCCAGCGGCATAGTATCCTGAGTTGTATAATTGTAGGAGGAGGCTATCAACTACAAGGTCCCATAAAAGTGGTGAGAGGACTCCACCTTGAGGACATCCTCTTCCTGCAACTTTTTTTGATGTTACGTCATCTAGTGTTACTTGGATTGTCCTTAGACCAAGCATATTTTTTATCCAACCCCTAATAGTGGGGTGAATCCCGTGAGATGTTAGAGCATTATCAATACTCTTAAATGTTGTTTTGTCAAAAGCACCTTCAATATCAATGAAGGTGGCAAGCAACGAACTTTTATGCTCTAGTGTTTCCTCTATCTTAGAGGTCACCAGATGTAGGGCTGATTCCGTTGAGCGTCCTGGTTGGTAGGCATGCTGTTTCGGATGTATGGGGTACGTTCTCAGCGGCCCGTCCCTGATTTCACGATCACAGAGCCTTTCCAATGTCTTCAATAGAAATGATGTTAGGCTGATGGGCCTGAATGACTTGGCAAGTGTGTAATCTACTTTGCCTGGTTTGGGTATAAAGGTCACTTTGACCTCTCTCCATGTATTGGGTATGTACCTAAAAGCAATGCAACCTTTAAATATGTACACCAATGTGTTTATAATGTAGGTTAACCCCCATTGTAGTAGTGCTGGGAATATTCCATCTAGTCCTGGGGACTTAAAAGATGAAAAGCTTGATATTTCCCATTCTATTTTAGTTATACTTATCATTTGGTCAGCTGGCAGCCAATCTTCCTCATCAGGTAGATGAGGATCAGTTCTGGACCGTACTGAAAGGATAATCCAGCACTGTAACACCGTGTTATGTAAGAAGATCTTCGACCATAAAATACTTGCTTTTCTCCAGTAAATTTGGATACTAAATGCATGAATGATTCTGCTAAATTTGTTGTTAGATTTTCTATCAGGCCTCGGGTATGTGCTGTTAATGAATTAACAATCGTCATAATACGCGACTTTGTTGCAGTAGGTACACGATCTAGATCTGTTTCTACATCCAGAAGACTCCTGTAGATGTTTAGTAACATTTTTAACTAAATGTTTTGCGCATTCTATTTTGATAATTTGTCTACCATACGGTTTCTAATATTTTTTGTAAACATTAGAATCTCCGTCTCCAACAAACTTATTAAATTGTGCTGCTTTTCGCTTAAACGAAACCCTTCGCACAAAATATCAGCTTCCATGGCTGACGAGGAATTAGTCCAATTTTTGTAGCATTTATGACACGGTGGAACTTCATTGGAATGCTGGGCAACGGCACATATACTACAGTACTTATTCCGTACCCCCCAAAAACAACATTTGTTTGGTTTCTATACCGATAATGCAAGCTACACCGGAATTGGCATTATAGCTATGTCTATATGAACGATTACTCCATCCACCGTCAACAATTACGCCACATTTAAAACTTCCGACAGAGTCAACATTTCCTTTTCTTTACGCTATTTCACGTACTTCTCTCGCTGCTTCTAACATAGAGCTATGTAATTTTGAATCCCAAATTTGGTGTAGTATCGCTTCCTTCTTTAAATATGTATTTTTACACATTACAGGCACGTCAATTAGTGTGAAAATCTCTTGAAGACACGTATAACCTTTTCCCAACAAAACACTACCCAATACTGCTTCTAAATTCCAATCTATTTCATCGTCTGGGTTGGTATATATGGTTCGTTTATGCGGACATTTATTGCATTCATAAAACAATGGACTATGTAATCCTTGTCTTATTTCGCGCTTAAATAATAAGTGGCCATGTTTCACGCATTCGTGGTTTTCTAGACTTCGAATAGATTTTATAAAATGGGAAATATTTACAATCCAATTCCCCTCTAGATTTAAAATATTAGTATCACTATGGGCCGGTTGTTCAATAGTCAGTTAATATGAAGTTTAACTAACCCATCGGTTAAGGTAAACTTGAGATTAATTTTAACCGCGTTGCACATGCGTGAGTTAGTAGCGGTTTAAGTAACCGGGGTTTAACAGCCGGGGGAATAAGTTGGTATAGAGAAAATAACTAAAACTGTACAATTCCCCTAAAATATAACTAAGTCATCGTCAGCTGTTCATTAGTGTGTTTTGTTGACATTTTCATGTAAATTAAACTATTTTAATTGCAAGGTAAATTGTGATTTGTATACGGTAACTGTAGATTTGATCGATCAACTGGTAAGTACAATACATTTATATAACTAGTAATTCAACAAACACCAAAATTATAAATTAAAATAATATGCTTTAATTTAACTAAATATACTTACATTATTATAATTTCTTTTTAATAGTTACAATGGATAAAGCAAACAAGAGAACAAGAGGTTCAAATAAAATGATAAAAGATTAGTAATTTATATGTATTGATCTATCTTACAATATTCTTACCGTTGAGTTTTTGAAGATATCTTGTCAGAAATTTCATTAAAAATTAATAAAGCAGCTTCTTTTGTTATGCGAAATCTGGTCACGAAATCATTATCATTCCAAATTTCAAAATGATTCGGTCTCGTACGTATAGTTTTTCGTTTTCCTGCACTATCAACAATATTAATCAATTCCAAAAAATCTTCGTCGTCCGTTAGCGAATCCATGTTATTGTTTTGTGTATGACAGCTAAACACGATTTTTATGTTATTCTTGCCCCGTTAACCCGAAGATTAAGCCACTAACCTGCGCGCGTCGAGCGATTAGTTAAACTCGACCATAAACCAAGTTTAACGCCTAACTGGGTATTGAACAATGACATGTGACGCGTTAACCTGGAGTTTAACGTTAATCTCGGTTTAAGCTAGTTTAACTGACTATTGAACAACCGGCCCTTAGACCAACTATTTCTATGGTAAGTGGTGGAGGTGTATCTTCTAATGGCCAGCCTATATCGGAATAATTTGACTTTTCAAGAGTTTTACATAATGGCTCCATCACATTAGTATCTTCATCATCATACGTTTTGGTGCGGTCTATTTCGGAACTTATTGTATTTTTTAATGACTCAACAGTACAACCTTCAAAACGTTCCTCTGGTGACTGAAAATTCAAATACGTTGCATTTTTATTAACAACCGTCCTTATTGTAGACAGAACTGCAGTAGAAACTGAAGGTTCCAGAGCTGTTTCTTTTACTACTATAAAAAAAACATACACTATTATTGCTACTCAAATTTATATTCTTAGAAAATAGTTGAAGTACATATGAAGCAGTGTTAATACTAACCTTCCGTTATATATATGTATATATTATATATATATATATATATATATATACATATATATATATATATATATATATATATATATATATATATATATATATATATATATGTATATATATTGACCTATAGAATTACCGATGGGGGCGCCACCGCGCCGGCCCGAAATGGTGTAAAGGTGACATATACTTTTGGTGCCAAGTTTTCGTTAATGAAACATTTAAATTTCCGTTGATTATTTGTTGTAACAGTATTGTTTTCTTCTCTAGTATGGCCTTAATATGTAAGAATCCACCACCATAAAATCTGATGGTTTATTTATTTCGTTGGTAATTGCCACTGACACATTTTACATGGAATTTTATTCTATGGTTGTTTTACACTTTCTCGCAATAATGAGTTTGCACATATGGTGCCCAACGTGTTCGTCCCACATTTGACTATATTCAGAATCTACAATTCTTGTCCAATATTGCCTTTACTAATAGAAAAACATCAATTTTCATACAGCACTTTTTCCGTAATTATTGTCAATCTATCATATTTTTATTTTATGTGTGGTTGCATACACATTTAGAAGCAATACCAACATTCAGAATATATACATTGTTGCCGTATTTAATTGTTTTATGTTCCTAGTTACTATAATTGTGGGCATGAAATTACATTTGTGGATTGCAGTGAAGATGACGATCCTGAGTTGAATGATGACTTACATACATTCCTTCATCTCTTTTTATTTTTTTACACCAGATGATACCCGGATAACCTTAGAAACGCAATTATTAATTTATACATATTGTTCACGATTGCAAAGGAAGCTCTGTAACCATTTTATAATTGTATCATTACAGCCAAGACAATTAAGTTTACTCAACAGAATTTGATGGGAGACTTTGTCAAATGCCTTGGAGAAGTTGGTATAGATTGAATCTACTTGACCCCGAGACTCCAACTCATCTAACAAAAACATTTCATACGTAATTAAATTTGTAATTATAGAACGGCCGGAATGAAACCCATGCTGTTCTTCAATTATAGTGCTTTTAAATAGCCATTTCAACTGTTGTGCAATGATACCATCTAATAATTTTGGAATTGCCGATTGCAAGCAAACTGCCCTATAATTGGATATGTCTTGGAGAGTTCCCGTTTTAAATATAGGCGATACATAGCTATCCTTCCAGACATCAGAAACACATTGCTCAACAATAGACCGCTGTAACAGTGCTGTTAAAGGATGTGTTATACTAAAATAAATTCTGAGTGTTATCTGGCCCACATGAGATATTCGGTTGAAGTTTACTAATGGCATTAAAAACTAACATAAAGTCAATATAAAATTGAAAGCATGAATCCACAGGATGAGAACTTTTATTATTATTATTATTATTATTATTATTATTATTATTATTATTATTATTATTATTATTATTATTATTATTATTATTATTATTATTATTATTATTATTATTATTATTATTATTATTATTATTATTATTATTATTATTATTATTATTATTATTATTATTATTATTATTATTATTATTATTATTATTATTATTATTATTATTATTATTATTATTATTATTATTATTATTATTATTATTATTATTATTATTATTATTATTATTATTATTATTATTATTATTATTATTATTATTATTATTATTATTATTATTATTATTATTATTATTATTATTATTATTATTATTATTATTATTATTATTATTATTATTATTATTATTATTATTATTATTATTATTATTATTATTTTTTTTTTTTTTTTTTTTTTTTTTTTTTCACGGCTGTCACCGGTATTTGAAATTGAAACCGGATATATTTATACCAAGGTTCCAAAGTTTGTTACTTTTCTTTAGAGATAAACTTTCGGACTATGGCCGTTGTGCCGAGTATTGCGGCCTTTTGCATCTCGATTATGCTGTTGGTAGGTACTCCCATTTCCATTAGATGTTCTTTAAGTTTTTTGTGGACAATGCCATTTGCTGTTAGTACTATTGGGATGGTCTTAACTGATTTTAATTGCCATATTTTTGATATTTCAATTTCCAGTTTTTCATATCTTTGTTTCTTTGTGGCATACGCTTTAGCTAGGTTTTCATCCAGCGGTATTGTTACGTCTATTAGTTGTGCGGTTTTCTCTTTCTGATACCATACCACAATATCAGGTCTGTTGTGAACCACTGTCTTGTCAGTTACAATGGGCAAATCCCAGTAGATTTTTGTATCTTGATTTTCAGTTACTGGTCCTGGGTCGTATCGGTAGTATGGCGTGGATTGATTTAAATGGCAATCGGATACTCAATTCTCGGTGTACAATTTTTGCCACATTGTTATGTCTGGTAGTGTACCATGTTGGAGCCAGATAGGGGCATGCCGATATGAGGTGCTGTATGGTTTCCTCTTCCTATTGTAGCAGAGTCTGCATTTTGTGTCTATGTTCGTTTCTTTGATTATATACTTCCGGTACGAACGAGTAGCGACTACTTGGTCTTGTATAGCCAATAAGGCACCTTCTGTCTCACCAAACAGATATCCTGATTTAAGATATGCGTTTGTGTACTCCGGGCATGCCTGTTCCTGGTTCATCTGTTTGTGGTACCGGCCATGTAATGCTTTCTCTTTCCAGCGCTTAACAAAATCAGCTCGAGTATCTGTGGTTTCGTTTTCTTCAGATTGTAGTGCAAGTTGCAGTTCAGAGAAGTTTCGGTCTATTCTACATAGTATCTGCGTCACAGGCGAGTTTTTGCTGTGAAAATAAGCTCTCAAGTCGGCCTTTGTCTTTTAAGGGAGATTTCAAGGTTCTGAAGGCCTCTACCGCCGATGGATCTTGGTAGGTATAACCGTTCCATGCATGATTTCGGATGGTGCATGCGATATGAGGTGAGTGTGGTTCTAATTTTACGGTCTAGTCTCTGAATTTCTGTTTTGGACCAATTAAGTATCCCCATTGTGTACTTGATGATGGGAATAGCCCAGCTGTTTATTGCGGTTATCTTATTCTTAGAATTAAGCTCAGTTTTAAGAATGGTGCGTACTCTTTTTAGTAGTTTGTCTTCTACTTGGGTTTTGTTCATATGCTGGTCTATGTTTAGTTGCTGACTAAATCCTAAGTATTTATAACCTTCTTCTAAAGGGGCCTCCTTTATCAGAACCTTGTCCATTAGTTGGATGCCTGGGAACTCTATAACTTTTCCTTTGTGTATTTGTAGGGTGGCACACTTTTCTAGCCCAAACTCCATATTTATGTCACTACTGAAAGCTTTTACAATTTCCAATGAGCTTTGGAGGCGTTCAATAGTATTGCCATACAGCTTTAAGTCATCCATATAGAACAGGTGAGTAATGGATGTTTGCCTGTCTATCTTATATCCATTGGGTACTTTGTTTAAGCAATTGCTCAGAGGAGTAAGAGCTAAACAGAACCATAACGGGCTTAAGCTGTCGCCTTGAAAAATGCCTCGTCGTATTTTGATTTCAGGTGTTGTATATCTGGCAGATCCTGCTCTCACGTTTAGTACCGTGGCCCACGCTGTCATTGTGTGCTGTAGGAATTTTTTTATCTGCGGGTGTACCTTGTATAGGTCGAGAACATCTAGAAGCCAACTATGAGGAACACTGTCAAACGCCTTCCTGTAGTCCACCCATGGTAAAGCCAAGTTTCGCTTTTTAAGACGTGCTTGGTTTCCTATAATACTGTCTGTGACAAGTAGTTCTTGGCATCCTCTGGAACCCTTTTTACATCCGTTTTGTTCCCAAGCCATTATTTTATTTATTTCGATGTGCTGCCCAATGGCAGATGATATTATCGATGTTATGATCTTGTATATAGTGGGTAGACAGGTTATCGGTCTAAAGTTTTTCGGCTGAGAGAGATCCTGATTCTTCGGAAGCATGAAGGTTACTCCTTTCGTTAAGAATTTCGGGGTACTTGTAGGGTTATCTATCATATGTGCTACAATTCTAGCAAGAGCATGATGAGAGTTGGTGAATTTTTTCCACCAGAAGTTTTGTATTCCATCTATTCCGGGAGCCGTCCAATTCGAGGTTTTTTTTATTGCTGTACTGATGTCTGCTATGGAGATTGTTATTTTGGGCATGCTCTCTAGTTCCTGCTGGTTTTCTTCTTCTTCTCTCAACCACCATGCATTCTTGTTGTGTTGTTGTTCTCTACCCCATATTCCTTCCCAAAAGGTGTGCATTTCCGTTGGTGCTGTAACTATAGGGTTGCTTATCGTGGCATCGTTTGCGTCTAGTTGTCTGTAGAAGAGCTGTTGGTTGTCCATAAATGTTTTATTTTGATGAAATCTTTTCTTTCTGAGGTTGTATCTTCTCAGTCTGCAAGCAAGTGCCGCCACCTTTTGTTTGAGTGCTTCTAACTGCTTAGCTAGACTATTCTTATAGTCTGGTCTATTTACTTTAATTTTCTGTTGTATGGCGTACTTTCTCACATCACGTTTTACTTTTCGGCCGGGATTATTATATAAGAAATTTTGTAGGGTCCCAATGATTTTTCTTGTGTCAGTTATTTTCTTCTCCAGTCTCAGGAGCCATGGATCACCGCAAGGTTTTGGTCTCTCCCCTTGTACAGGTTCTCTATCCAAGAGATATACTACCGTTAGTGCTGCGCAGTATATAGTGGTACAGATTGATTCCATATCTTCCTGTGCCTCAAATATGTTGTTAAGCGTTTGGTTGACTTCGTTAACCGTCTTTGCTGTTCTGCGGTCATTTCTTAGTTTCGGCAGTTTTGGTCTATTTGCTGGTTCTGTCAACTGGTAATTGATTAGCATAGTTTTAAATAAGTCCAAGATTTTGTTCGGTTCCTCATCTGATATGTTTGTGTGGTTTACAGGTGGTGACCTTACTAGAGAATTTCTCCAACTAGTACGTCTTCGCTCTTCCGGTATCTGATGTTGCTGTCCTCTAAGTAATTGTTTTATATTTTCGAGTTCAGCTTCCGAAAGTGCATGTCTTCTTATTATTATTATTATTATTATTATTATTATTATTATTATTATTATTATTATTATTATTATTATTATTATTATTATTATTATTATTATTATTATTATTATTATTATTATTATTATTATTATTATTATTATTATTATTATTATTATTATTATTATTATTATTATTATTATTATTATTAGTATTATTATTATTATTATTATTATTATTATTATTATTATTATTATTATTATTATTATTATTATTATTATTATTATTATTATTATTATTATTATTATTATTATTATTATTATTATTATTATTATTATTATTATTATTATTATTATTATTATTATTATTATTATTATTATTATTATTATTATTATTATTACTATTATTATTATTATTATTATTATTATTATTATTATTATTATTATTATTATTATTATTATTATTATTATTATTATTATTATTATTATTATTATTATTATTATTATTATTATTATTATTATTATTATTATTATTATTATTATTATTATTATTATTATTATTATTATTATTATTATTATTATTATTATTATTATTATTATTATTATTATTATTATTATTATTATTATTATTATTATTATTATTATTATTATTATTATTATTATTATTATTATTATTATTATTATTATTATTATTATTATTATTATTATTATTATTATTATTATTATTATTATTATTATTATTATTATTATTATTATTATTATTATTATTATTATTATTTTTTTTTTTTTTTTTGTGCCACAGCTTCTTGCTGGAGTAACGCTTCATCCGGGTCCTAAAGACCAAGGGTGAATCGTCAGTTACTTGCTGCTTAGCTTTCTGACAATGGCAGTAGTGCCTAGGATTACGGCCTTTTGCATATTGATAATACTGTGCTTTGGTACCTGCAGAGTCTCTAGGTGATCTTCTAATTTGTGGTGCACAAGACCATTTGCGG
The DNA here is from genome assembly GCA_963942505.1 of Lordithon lunulatus. Taxonomy (NCBI): domain Eukaryota; kingdom Metazoa; phylum Arthropoda; class Insecta; order Coleoptera; family Staphylinidae; genus Lordithon; species Lordithon lunulatus. The sequence goes on from OZ012675.1 coordinate 31,844,247, forward strand.
TTATAATAATAGGAATGGTGTCAACCTTTTTAACCTTCCATAGCTTCTGCACTTCTTTTTCTAAGAAGGAGTATTTTTCTCTTTTAGTTTCATAGGATTTCTCCACATTTTCATCCAGCGGTACAGATACATCGATGAGAAAAACCCTGCTCATGTTCTTTTCGTGCAGTACTATATCAGGCCTATTGTGCGTAACAGTGCCCTCGGTTATTATTGGCACATCCCAGTACAGCTTTGTTTGGTGGTTTTCGGATACAGGTTCCGGGTGGTATCTGTAATATGGCGACTCGACAGTAGTTAATTCGTGCTTTAGGCATAGTGCTTGGTGGATTATTTTTGCTATGTTATTATGCCTATCCAAGTACCAAGTTGGAGCAAGGTAAGAGCAACTAGAGATTATATGTTGTATAGTCTCTTCATCTTTATAGCAGAATCTGCATTTTGTATCTGCTACCTGCTCCTTTATAACATATTTAAGGTATGTTCTAGTAGGAACAACTTGATCCTGGATAGCTGCGATGGCACCTTCAGTTTCTGCCATCAAATATCCTACTTTCAAGTACGTTGTGGAGGCTTCTGTATTCACCATTCCTTGGTGGAGATGGTTATAAAATCTGCCATGCAGAGCTTTGGATTTCCATTGGGTTTCGAGGTCTATTTTGGTTAAGGTGCTAGCTTCAAAGTTTGTGTCAGCTAGGTGTAGTGCTGAGAACTTCTTATCTATCTTACGTAAGCTTCTAAATATCGGTAAGTTTTTCTCGAGAGAATAGGATTTTAACTTGTTTATTATTATTATTATTATTATTATTATTATTATTATTATTATTATTATTATTATTATTATTATTATTATTATTATTATTATTATTATTATTATTATTATTATTATTATTATTATTATTATTATTATTATTATTATTATTATTATTATTATTATTATTATTATTATTATTATTATTATTATTATTATTATTATTATTATTATTATTATTATTATTATTATTATCTGATTTGTTACACTTTCTCCAGCTACTGCTGGGAAAAAATTCACATATCCTGGGGCATTTATGGCCAACAGGATGAAGCTCTGATGTCAGATTTGTTTAAGTATTTATGTTCAAGACCTTCCTCACAATACTACTGGTCGAAAGTAGTGCTGCTTTTTGCATTTCTATAAAGATATTTTCATTTAGACCTATATCACGTAATGATTTGTGTAGGTTTGTCGGTATTTCACCGGTAGATCCGATAATGACTGGTACTATGCGTATTTCTTTCAGGTGGTGTAGCTTCCTGTATTCCTCGCCTAGAATTATATATTTATTAAGTTTCTCAGCGTGTTTTTTCTTCAGGTTTACAGGTGCTGGTATTGCTACATCAATAAGGATTGCTTTTTCTTCAGCTTTATTTACAAACACAATATCTGGTCTATTGTTTCTAATGGTCTGGTCGGTGAGTATGGTTCTATTCCAGTATAGTTTTGCCATTTTTGTTTCACATATAGGTTCAGGTATGTGTTTGTAGTAGGGAGTTCTGGTGTTAGTTATTCCCATTTTTATTAGCAATTCCATGTGAATTATTTTCGCTATATTATCGTGTCTTCTGGTGTAGTCCACACTGGCTAGTTCTTGGCAGCCACTGGTGATATGTTCGATGTTTTCGGTGGATTTTTTACACAATCTGCATAAATCAGACTTGACGGAGGTGTCCTTAAGGATATATTTGCGGTAGTTAAGTGTTGCTATAACCTGATCTTGGATGGCACAGATGAATCCTTCCGTTTCTATAAAGAAATGGCTGTGCTTTAGCCATCCACAGGATGCTTTCGTGTCTACATGGTCATCAGTTATTACCTTAATATATCGACCATGGAGCTCCTTACTGCGCCATTGATCTAGTTTAGCGGTATTATCATTCCTTATCACTGTTGCTTCGTCTCTATTATGTAAGTTTAATGGCGTGTAATTTTTATCACTCATTATGAATGTTGCTGCTTTCTGCTTTTTCATAGAAAAATGTTCTTAAGTTTTGGACTTGTTGGCCATGTGCTCTAGAGATATCAGTTACCCCTCTACCTCCTAGGTCTCTAGGTAGGTGGAACCTTTCTTTGCAGGCTTTAGGATGATGAGCACGATATTTTGTAAAGAGGACCCTCGTTTGCCGGTTTAAGTTGTCGAGCTCGGTTTTATTCCACTTTATTATACCGAAACTGTATGTGAGAACTGGTATGGCGTATGTGTTGATGGCCAAAATTGTGTTCTTTCCAGATAAATACGTTTTCAAGAGCGATTTACATCTTTGCAGGTACGTACTTGTTAGTTTTTTCTTCATTTGTTTATGATTAATACCGCAAGATTGTAGAACTCCTAAGTATTTATAGGTCTCGTTCTTGTCCATTCCCATCATTATGTCAGTGACCTCGTCCTGTACAAATTGGTGCCCTTCATGTATTTCCCATTTTCCATTCTTGACTGACCCTATTTTACATTTTTCAACACCAAATTTCATATGGATATCGCTACTGAATATTTGTACTTGTTGTAGCAGTTTAGTCAGCCCCTCTTTTGTGTCTGCCATTAGTTTTATATCGTCCATATAAGCTAGGTGGTTGATTTTGTCTTCATTTCCTGGTAGTTGGTATCCTATTTGTGTGCTGTTTAATAGGTTGGGAAGTGGGTTCATCGCCATACAAAACCATAGCGCACTTAGTGAGTCTCCCTGGAATATACCCCTATTTATATTTACTGATCCTAGTTTGATAGACCCTATATATATGTTTGTTACCCATTTTTTCATGAGGTGTGCCAATGTGCTTTGAATTAGTGGGTCTATTTTGTATATGCCCATGATATCTAAAAGCCATGAATGGGGCACACTATCAAACGCTTTCTGATAGTCTATGTACCTATAAAATAGTGCTTTCTTGGTTTTCCTGGCATGCTCGCTTATGGTGGAGTCTATTATTATTTGTTCCTTGCATCCTTGGCTGCCCTTTCTGCATCCTTTCTGTTCTTCCGCTAGGATATGATTTTGCGTGAGGTGTTGATAGATTTTATTAGTGAGTATAGCTGTAAAGATCTTGTAGATAGTTGGTAAACATGTTATAGGGCGATATTCACTAGGGTTAGCACTTGGGGTCTCCGTTTTCGGGAGTAGGTAGGTACTGCCATGTGTAAAGAAAGTTGGACACTCCTCTGGGTTGTTTAGTATATTCGTGAAAAGATCGGCCAGTTTTTTATGAGTACTTTTAAAACTTTTGTACCAGAAATTTTGTAATCTATCTGGACCTGGACTTTTCCAGTTTAAGCTTGTATTCACAGACTTCTGAAGATCTTCTAAGGTTATTATGGTATCTGTCATTACTGGTATATGAGTAGCTTTTCTTTTCTCGTCCTTCACCCACTTGGATGTAGAGGTATGGTTGACCTGGTTACTCCATATTTGTTTCCAGAACTCTGTGGTTTGTTCTGGATTAAGATTTTGTGTACTTTCCTTCTTGATAACTGTTTCGTTCTGGTTGTTTCTGAAGAGTGTGTTTTGTTTTCTTCTCAGAGCGCTCTCTTTGTATCTGCGGAGTCGTTTAGATTTTACTGCAAGCTTTTGTTTAAGTAGATCTAGAATGGTGGTGACGGTGGTGTTTTCGTCATTTCTATACCTGCGAATTATGTCATCTACTTCTAGTTTTAATTTCCTACTTTTGATGTCATTATTGGTTGCATGTGTCAGCTTGCCTATATATTTCCTAAGGGTAGTCACATCATAGCTAAGTCTCCGTTCCCATGGCTGTTGATACTCATTTTTAGATGTAGTGTTTGTCCCTCTCTGCTTAATTAGTCTTTGATTATGTAGTCTGGTGACAGTGGCTGCTCCTATATATATTAGCGAATGCAGCTCAGTCAAGTTATGACACAGTTCGATCTTTTCTTGTAGAAGTTCGTTCACAGAGGCTATTATGTATTTGGTACCTCTTCCAGTTCGTAGTTTAGGTATTCTAGGCCTATATGATGGTTCCATTCCATCGAAAAGTAGTGTGTTTTTCTCAAATGCACTTTTAATATTTGGATTGTGCAGCTGACTCTGCTGTGTCGATTGAATGTGTATGTTCTATTTCTACTTCTACTTCTACATCTGCTTCTACTTCTACATCTGCTTCTACTTCTACATCTGCTTCTCGTAAACCAAGTTCTGCAGCTACTTCATCACGGAAAATTTTCAGCTGTGGTGCGAGTCGCGCATTATGTTTGAGGGTTCTTCTTTGGTCGATCATATTCTGTACCTTGCTGGTTTTTAGATCGGGGAAAGTTTCTATCATACGCTTGTGAAGCTCATTCCCGTATGGTACCTTTATTGTTTCCAGGTTTGTGATGCGCAGACAGCAGCGTTCTAGGTGGAGATTCATATCATCTGTCCACTTTTTTCTCTGCCTTCTCTGCACTCTATGCTCTTCTGCATCAATGGGCTCAGTATTATCAACGTGAGCAGCATGTTCTGCAAGTGAAGCGCTTGAGGTGTTAGCTTCGTTTCCATTTCCATTGCTACCAGTGGTGCTTTGTTTCCTTGCTTGGGTGCCACTGGGTTCACCTTCAGCAAGTCCAGACCTCTCCTCATGACGGCTCCGAACGGGTAGGGCCTGATCTCCCGTACCGCCCCTTTTAGCTTGACTGCGTGTTCTGACAGCTTTTAATAGGTAAAGCTCGCTGTTTAGGGCTGCTGACCCTAGCAGCGGTAAGACTCAGGACCGTGGGGGCGTCACTCCCCAGAGTAGTAGAAGCATCTACTACCCCCCTGCGGTTTTATTATTATTATTATTATTATTATTATTATTATTATTATTATTATTATTATTATTATTATTATTATTATTATTATTATTATTATTATTATTATTATTATTATTATTATTATTATTATTATTATTATTATTATTATTATTATTATTATTATTATTATTATTATTATTATTATTATTATTATTATTATTATTATTATTATTATTATTATTATTATTATTATTATTATTATTATTATTATTATTATTATTATTATTATTATTATTATTATTATTATTATTATTATTATTATTATTATTATTATTATTATTATTATTATTATTATTATTATTATTATTATTATTATTATTATTATTATTATTATTATTATTATTATTATTATTATTATTATTATTATTATTATTATTATTATTATTATTATTATTATTATTATTATTATTATTATTATTATTATTATTATTATTATTATTATTATTATTATTATTATTATTATTATTATTATTATTATTATTATTATTATTATTATTATTATTATTATTATTATTATTATTATTATTATTTGTTTTCTTCACATCCATTGATGGGTTTTCATCCTTTTTGACGGGTTTTTAAACCAAGTTAGAAAGGGAATGCTATTATTTGTACTTGAGGAATATTCGGGCTATGTTACAAGTCTTTAATATGACAGCTTTTTGTATTTCGTGGTGTATATATGATTTTAACTTTAGTTGTTGCAGATGTTGTTGAAAAGAGTGTGGTGTAATACCTGTGGTTGATATAATGAATGGAATTATATGTGTTTCTTTCTGTTTCCATATCCGTTCTATTTCAGTGGCTAGTGGTTTGTATTTTTCAATTTTTTCATTATATTTAGGTGTTACATTTTTATAAATTGGTATTGCGATGTCTATTATGTATGTGATTTTCTCTTTCTTACATTGGAAGGTTATATCGCTTTCAATTCGATCAATGTATAATCTATATAAAAAGTCCCTTAGAGTTTTACATTGAGAACGTATATTTTTAAATTCAACGTAATCCCCATGATTGTTTGATTGCTTATATCTACGATGTAATTTCTTTTTCATTCTAATTAGATCTATAAGTTCTTTTGTGAACCATTTTGGGTAGTTACTATTGTAAATCCTTTTTAAAGGTACAAACAGATCAATTGATCGGTACAAACTATCATAAAACGAAATCACAGCTTCATTAACATAACAGCAATTATTAAACAAAGATATCCAGTCAACCGACGCAATAAACTGGTTGATTTCAATAAAATTCGCTTTGTAAAAGTCGTAGCAAAGGACATCACAGCAGATGATATCACAGATAATATTACCCTTCACAACAATGGCATATGCAAAATGATGGTTAGAAGCATCACTTAGTAGCTCTAGCGCACTTGAAACACTAAAAACACTAAATTTGAATCTCCAAACACGAGATCTAAAAAGACACCATTTGAATTTGGTAAATTGTTCACTTGGGAGAGGTTTAAGAAATCCATGGAATCAGCCAAGACTTATGCCTTGGTACTGGAGCTGCTTGGCACATTGACCCCATTGTCATCATTGACCCATTTATCTCCTGACAGATTATAATCGCCACATATCAGAAGCTGTTCTGGGTGATATTTTTCTACAATACGCTCTATAGTACAGCAATGAGATTGGTATTTTTCATAGGTACTTAGTGGAGGCAGGTATATTATACCGCTCCAATAACTAAGCAATTTCCTTCAATTGATAATCTAATATACAATTCCTCAACATCAGACTGTGTAAGAGGTAAAATGATTGGGGTCAATTACTTTTTTACCCAATCTTAACTCCACCACCCGATGGTTTACAACTGGTGAGAGTTGAACGATCCTGTCGAAATATGTTATACTGATCTGCGTCCGATGCGTCTTGCCTCCCGTACTTAATCGGGGCTAAGGTTGTCGTCGGCATTCGAAGGAATAAATAGAACAAGTAATGTTGGGCGCGCGTTCGGCTTCTGCCCCGCGTGTCGTGTCTCCCTTCGCGAGTTCGCGAGACTTGCCTAGCGCACTCCGTTTAAAGCAAGCCCGTATGCAAACGCGATGTGTGTGGACGTGGAACCGTCGTCAGCGTGGTGCGGCGCGAGGATCGGGCGAGAGAATACATTATCTACTCTCGCTCAGAGGCGCGCGCTTTTACCCCCGTCGTCCGTGTGTGAGCGAGAATAAAATCTAACGCCGAGTGTGAAAGACAACTCGAACGACCGAACTTATCAAGACGAATACAATCTACAGAAAGGTGAAAGAGAATGTGAAAGTTCGACCGATAGGAGTGCCTTAATTGGCCTCTGCTCCGAGATCAAAACTCTCTCTATATGCGCGAGTGCACATATACCGTCCGTCCGATGCGCCGTTTGCTGCCATGCGGTCAAAGCTGTCGTCGTTGGTGCGGTGGCGCTCGCCAAAGAGGAAAAATACAAACACTATAGAGTTTGGTGCGCGTTCAGCTTCGGCCCCGCGTATCCATCCTCGCAAGCACGCAGCATCTCGTGTGCCGTATGCGCCTGCCACGCCCAGTCAATGTGCGTGTGTGTGTACGCGTGGTGCTTGCGAGAGCGCGTGTTTGTGAGCACGCTCCTAGCTAGTCGCACTCATAGACAACCCTAGATGCGAAAGTCCCTAGAAATATTACGGCACTAACTTTTTCGACATCTATGTTGTGTCCCAAAAGTAATAGCCAAGTTCCAAGGGTGGTTTGCGACTTCGCTACTTATTAGTTCCAGTACAATACAGTAGAGGCGCTTACATATTTTCTTTGGTTATCTTATTTTAAATACATTGCTCATCAAGAACTAAAATAGCAATATAATACTTATATATTTATTTCAGTTTTTGATTCACAATGTATTTAAAATAAGATAACCAAACAATAACATCAATTAATAATTAATAATTGCAAAGGGCAAAAATAAAGTAAATAAAATGTTTTAATAGTATATTTCAATGATAAAATAGATTTAAATAAAATACATTATAATTAGTGAATGAGGAAATTACAAAATGAAGCCATTTTGCAATTGGTTATTAACAGTGAAATTTAAATCCTTATTCATGAGATTATTTCGAAGACTTTTAAATAAGTGAGGAGGATCAAATAAGGATACCACTTGGGTATTATCTATACTTATAATGTACTCTTTTGGTTCCTAGCTCTCAAGAAATTCAACCTAATCTCTTCAATAAGCATCCTCATAGCCCTCACATTTGTTGCACCTTGATATCATACTGATGCAATTACTGTAAAACCAACTTCCGTAATAGACCTAAAAATCTTTTTATACATGCTCACAATATCAGGTACATTTGTGTAAGATTGGCAAAAAGTTAAAGCTATCAGTGTCTTCCACTTTCTAAAAATCTCTCTTAACATGTAAACCTGAACATGATCCACGAATTTGGCAGAGCAATTAGCACCATCATCTTCTAATCGTTTGCTTTAATTTAGCATCTTTATGCTTTAATTCAGCTTTACTGTGTTGTATTTGTTTAAAAAATACCTCTATCTCATGCATTCCACCACTTTCAGCTAATAATATATTTATGTAATACATGCAAACTAGTTATTTTATATTTAGAACATTAATTGAAGGTGTATTAGCAATAATTTTACTTACATTATTTCATGGCATTCATCTGCATCTTTCTTCATCCATCTCAACAGCAATCTGATGGTCATTATGAGGTTCTAAAGCACCAATACTTCTGATAGTGGGGTCTGGCAAATGTAAGGATGGAACCTTATGTGGAAGTAATCTTCATTGTACTTTTGGGTCCCCTACAAAATGTACACCACAGACTCGGGCATTCATCTTCAATTGGGCATTGCCAATAACAGCAAGGTTATGCTGCAGTTTCCTCGGACAGGGTATACTGTACATTCACAAGTCATTACTTACCACAATGTAGTAATTCCCGATACAAGGTAATAAAATAGTAAAACTTAGACTAACTGAATTAGATGCGTTTTGCTTTTAATATTGCCTTAAAACTATGGATAACTCCAAAGCACGCAAGACAAGAAAAAGGAAAATGCGCTTTCAATAACAACATAAAAGTTGTATGAAGTTGGATACGAATGCGAGCATGTGGAAGAAGCTGCCTATATTCAAAATATTTACTAGCGACCTGACGCCATCTAACCTTTGTACCTGAAACATTTCTTCCAGCCAATCACAGCGCTCTCGTAAGAGTTACATGACCCTGGTCGCACTGTGTGCGACGCGCGGCCACGACGGTGGCGGCGGCCCTCGAGTCGTCCGCCGTCCGTCCGTCCGTGTGCGCGCTCGCGAAGTGCGCGGCGACTAGCAGCTCCCTGGTTGATCCTGCCAGTAGTCATATGCTTGTATCAAAGATTAAGCCATGCATGTCTCAGTACACGCCAAATTAAGGTGAAACCGCGAAAGGCTCATTAAATCAGTTAGGGTTCCTTAGATCGTACCCACATTTACTTGGATAATTGTGGTAATTCTAGAGCTAATACATGTTAACAGAACTCTGACCGGAGACGGAAGGAGTGCTTTTATTAGATCAAAACCAATCGGTGGCGGGCTTGCCCGTCATCGTTCACTTTGGTGACTCTGAATAATTTTATGCTGATCGCACGGTCTCGTAGCGGCGACGCATCTTTCAAATGTCTGCCTTATCAACTGTCGATGGTAGGTTCTGCGCCTACCATGGTTGTAACGGGTAATGGGGAATCAGGGTGCGATTCCGGAGAGGGAGCCTGAGAAACGGCTACCACATCCAAGGAAGGCAGCAGGCGCGCAAATTACCCACTCCCGGCGCGGGGAGGTAGTGACGAAAAATATCGATACGGGACTTATCCGAGGCCCCGTAATCGGAATGAGTACACTCTAAAGCCTTTAACGCGGATCCATTGAAGGGCAAGTCTGGTGCCAGCAGCCACGGTAATTCCAGCTCCAATAGTGTATATTAAAGTTGTTGCGGTTATAAAGCTCGTAGTCGAATCTGTGTCCCGCGCCGTCGGTTCATCGCTCGCGGTGTCCAACTGGCATGTCCGCGGGTCGTCCTGCCGGTGAGCTTAGCCCGCCAGGGCGGCTCAACTACAAATCCCGTCGCGGTGTTCTTAATTGAGTGTCGAGGCGGGCCGGCACGTTTACTTTGAACAAATTAGAGTGCTTAAAGCAGGCTAAAATTTCGCCTGAATACTGTGTGCATGGAATAATGGAATAGGACCTCGGTTCTATTTTGTTGGTTTTCGGAACCCCGATTTAATGATTAATAGGAACGGATGGGGGCATTCGTATTGCGACGTTAGAGGTGAAATTCTTGGATCCTCGCAAGACGGACAGAAGCGAAAGCATTTGCCAAAAACGCTTTCATTGATCAAGAACGAAAGTTAGAGGTTCGAAGGCGATCAGATACCGCCCTAGTTCTAACCATAAACGATGCCAGCTAGCGATCCGCCGACGTTCCTCCGATGACTCGGCGGGCAGCTTCCGGGAAACCAAAGCTTTTGGGTTTCGGGGGAAGTATGGTTGCAACGCTGAAATTTAAAGGAATTGACGGAAGGGCACCACCAGGAGTGGAGCCTGCGGCTTAATTTGACTCAACACGGGAAACCTCACCAGGCCCGGACACCGGAAGGATTGAGAGCTCTTTCTTGATTCGGTGGATGGTGATGCATGGCCGTTCTTAGTTGGTGGAGCGATTTGTCAGGTTAATTCCGAAAACGAACGAGACTCTTTTTACTGTCGGCGTACATCAAATTCTTCTTAGAGGGACAGGCGGCGTCTAGCCGCACGAGATTGAGCAATAACCGGTCTGTGATGCCCTTAGATGTTCTGGGCCGCACGCGCGCTACATTGAAGGAGTCAGCGTGTCCTCCCTGGCCGAAAGGCCCGAGTAACCCGCTGAACCTCCTTCGTGCTAGGGATTGGGGCTTGCAAATGTTCCCCATGAACGAGGAATTCCCAGTAAGCGCGAGTCATAAGCTCGCGTTGATTACGTCCCTGCCCTTTGTACACACGGCCCGTGGCTACTACCGATTGATTGATTTAAAGAGGTCTTCGGACCGGTACGTGGCGGAGTTTCGACCTCGCCGATGTTGCTGGGAAGATGACCAAACTTGATCATTTAGAGGAAGTAAAAGTCGTAACAAGGTTTCCGTAGGTGAACCTGCGGAAGGATCATTAAAGTTTCGGGGATGATATTTGTATTGCTCACAACAATGGCACACGGATTCGACTTGATGTAAACATACTTGATGAAAATCTGAACGCAAAATTTAGAAGAGAATGCGGGGGCCTATATTATTATTATTATAGATAGTAGCTTGAGCCGGTCGGCGCGCCAGGTCTCCAATCTGTGCATTGGCTTCCCCGTCCACACGCTCGCCGCCCCGTGCACCCAACAATCACACACAATACACAACACACAATAGTTGCGTTTGAATCAAAATCAAAACGTCGCCGCGAATAGTATTCATTTCTAACACAATTCGTTTGTATTTTAAATTTTTTTTAAATTTATGAATTCATTTAGAATTTATTATTTATTTATAATCAATATTATTTTCATTCTGTGATTTAGAATTAAGTATAATTTATTATTATTTATATTAATTAGTTTTAATTTCTGTGATATAGAATTAAATATATGTGTTTTCAGCAGTAATGTATCTTCAACTCTTAACACCTATATATTAATAAATATTTTCCAACCTTGAATTTGTTTATTTGTGTTTTCCTCCCTAATTCATTATTTACAGATAGTTTTATTTCAAATGCAATATTATCAAAAATATAACCATAGGCAACCTCATATTCGTCATTAGTTTCTGTGACGCCGCCGGGGCGTTGCGAGCGGTGCTGCAAAGTGTTGCCAACTTTTAACATGGACTTGAACACTCTCTTAAAGGCACCTTACACCATCAATATTAATTTATTATTTTATTATATTTATTATTAGATACTAGGCTATTATTATTCCTCAGATATTGAAATTTTGATAAATAGTCAAATCTTGAATTCCTTTATATATACTCAGTCAGAAACTTGTAGTTATCGCCGCGTTTCTTCTGGGCGCCTGATATTCTCTAAATCAATATCCAATTCATTTCAATGCTCCAAAAACTACGGAAAATTTGCAAAGAAAGATGTAGATATAAAATCTGATGACATGTGTCATCTTATATTAATTGTAATTGTAAATTCTGGGTGTCAGAGGAGCTCACATATGTGCATAGAGAGATATTCAATTAATAGTCTATATAATAAATCACAATATACTTAATAAAATGTAGACTTACCCTTTAAAACGTATCTCAATACAGACACACAAATCTGAACAGCAAACAATTTATTTGTATCTTTGGTGGCGGCTCTACCCGATTTCTAAAAATAATATATGCAACCAATTTATCATTACAAATTGACAGGTGGACCCCCTGGTTTTGGTGGATACCCATCTCTTTCTCGCAATCGGTTTACGGTATGCTCCATAAGAGTTGATACCGCCTGTTGACCGTGTAAGGTGCCTTTTATAATGCTCTGTGGGTATTGACCTCTATCCGACTCTAAAGCGACACCTGGTGTCTAAAAATTGAGGTCCTGAAATGGTGTAAATTTACATTGATTTTGTATGGTGTTTCAGATTAGATTACAGTTCACTCGAGTAATGATTCTTCACGTGTATGGTCTCGTCGTGTTTGTCTCACTTTCCGCTATCAGATTCTAGTTGGTTTCTGAATCTCAATACTCGTTACAAGCTGCAAATACCAAATTTTCATGGACACATTTTGATGTTTATTCGATGACGTTGTACCTAAAAATACGGTACTGCCAATCAACCTATCGCATGCGATGTTTCCACTGTTCCTACTATCGCTCTAAGAGTATTAGTATCAGTTCAGTACAACGATATATATTTCAATTCCAAGCGTGAATCAAAATAAAAAGAGATGAAGAAATGTAAAAGTCAGTCATCAAACTGAGGATCGTCATCTTCACTGCAATTCACAAATTTAATATCAATGCCCACAATTATAGTAAACCCTAGGAACATAAAACAATAAATACGGCAACAATGTATATATTCTAAATGTTAGTATAGCTTCTAATTGTGTATGCAACCACACATAAAATAACATAAAATAAGATAGATTGACAATAATTTGGCAAAAACTGCTGTTTGGATATTGATGTTTTTCTATTAGTAAAGGCAATATCGGACAAGAATTGTAGATTCTTAGTATAGCCAAATGTGAGACGAACACGTTGGCCACCATATGTACAAATTCATTATTGCGAGAAAGTGTAAAAGGACCATTGAATAAAATTCCATGTAAAATGTGTCGGCGGCAATTACCAACGAAATAAATAAACCATCAGATTTTATGGTAGTGGATTCTTACATATTAAGGCCATACTATAAGAAAACAATATTCTTACAACAAATAATCAACGGAAATTTAAATGATTCAATAACGAAAACTTGGCGCCAAAAGTGTATGTCACCTTTACACCATTTCGGGCTGGCGCGGTGGCGCCCCCATCGGTTATTCTATAGGTCAATAACATAACTATTGTAACTGTGTGATGGCCTTCATAATAACAATGTATTTTATAATTGAATTATTATACATGCATAATTAGTAGAATATTCTAAGGATGTGAGTTGGTTCAGACAATATATGTAGATATCATAGAATATTGGTGGCATCAATAGACCTCCGGAAGGGTGGTGATTTGTAAGTAAGAACTCATAAACTCAAGTACCATGTACACAAAACAATAGCTTTGAATCCATCCATTGTGTATTTGTTGAACATTTTAGGCAATATTGACCCCAAATGTCGGTCGCCTAAAATGTGTTGTATATAAATTACATAAAACCTTGATGGCCTTATATTATTTATATGATCCGTTCACAGAAGAAACATACTCTAATGACAATTGAAAATTATAAACAAGACGCCGATGCATATAGCAACTGACAAAACATATAATAGTACAACTGGTAGTTGTTTGGTATGGCATTTAGGGCCACTTCACAACATTGGAAGTTTCAGGGGATTACTACGAATCACTCCAGGGAAACTACTGGTTATTACATAGCTACATGAAACTTGTGTTGTCAACAATTGTTCAAACTAGAAAACAAATGTCCTGTACTCATTTTGCAGTTCTATTTGTTATAAAGTATAGGCGGTCTAGGGCCTTAAAATACTATGCGAGATGGAAACCTCTAAAAACGGGGAAACAGACACTAATAACAATTTAAAATTATAAACAATAGGCAGATGCATATAGAAACTGACAAAACATATAATGGTACAACTGTTAGTTGTTTGCTATGGCATTTAAGGCCACTTCGTCCGATTGAAAGTGGCAGGGAATTACTAGGAATCTCTCGGTGGAAACTGCCGGTTATTAAATAGTTACAGAAATATTGTGTTATTAACAGTTGTTCCAACTAGTGCGAACACTATGGGAAATAGTAACCACCTGAAACGGAGAAGAAGATTCTAATATCAATTGAAATTTATAAACACTTCGCCCGATTGGAGGTGGCAGGGGATTACTAGGAATTATTCGGTGGAAATTGCTGGTTATTAAATAGCTACAGCAACATTGAGTTCTCATCAATTATTTCAACTAGCAAACAAATGCCATGTCTACATATAGGGCGACGCTGCTTTATTTGTTATTGGCGAGCAGGCGGTGAAGTACGATATAAGGCAATGTAAAATCGTAACCACTGAAAGCAAGGTGAAAGATTTTAACAACAATTGAAGATTATAAACAATCGAACGTTGTAATTGGAAACTGTCAAACTGTCTGGGATGCGATTCCTGACACCGCTCGTTCCGAATATATTCGCTTAACCTACGACAGTGAAACGAATCCGCAAAATACGCACAATTCAGGATGTTCATTCGAAAAAGGATGGAAATTTGGTTTACTATTCTTTAAAAACACTAATAAATTAAAGTTTTGACAGTTAAACTAATACGTTCGGAACAAAATGGACCCCTGATAGTAACACTACAGGCGGTTAAGGGATTGTTTATTGATTTGTTTCTTTCATTTAAATATAATAACGCTTATGTATAAATACGATATGGCGTTCGGTTGCTTGTTCAAGTTTATGAACTCGGTGTGGATTGGGGTCCCTTATTATTATCGCCCCGTACCTATGCAAAACTACTGGCAAATGTCTCACTATAAATTTGCTCATATTTATGAAAATATGCTCAATGCTCATGTTCTGTGGTACCAAGAATATAAGAAGCACAGACAAATTTAAAAGTGTGCAAGGGATCAGTAACACAATAATTAAAATCAAATAATAGCATCTATTCAAAGTCGTTTCAGGATTCTGTTTTGTTAATACACATAAATCAGACAACTGGTGCCCTAATAAAATGGAAAACTAAATTGTTGCTAATAAATAGAGCCGGGAAAATTCACGTACTGTTAATTGTTAATTACTTGCTTCATTTAAATGTAGCAACGCTGCTGTTATAAAAATTCAAATTACTCGCAGGGCAAGTAGACAGCGATCCGACAGCGTTTTCCTAGCCGCGCGGTCTATAAGAATTGGCAGTGCGCGCGCACCTCAAATACTTATAGCCGACCGAATACCTAAAGCCGGGCCTACATGCTACGGTTGCATGAAGGCCCAAATATATATGGGAGGTAGCGTGTAGGTATCACATATTATATATATATATATATATATATATATATATATATATATATACGATTTGATAACAGGCAGTAAATCCAGTTAGATAAAGATAAATAAATTCTATATAATATTCACTAGTTCTTTTTAGAAAAGCTCTACCAACTCAAGCAACAGTCTTAAGAGTCGGGTTTTGACGTTCATATCTGCTATTCACCTCTACGCAAAAACTATTCAATAGATTTCAATAAAATAAAAAGCGTTGTATTCAGTCATAAATTAGGTGTGTCGTCTGATATATTTGGTTTAATAAACACAAATATTTCAATTAATTTAATTTGTAATTATAATAAATTGAAATTATTTTGTAATATAACGATACAGATGACACAGATAATAATACCCTGTCGATATCATATCATGGGCAAAAGTTGTAATATTATGAGAATTCTGGGCTCTGACGACGATTGCGATTTATTGCTGTTATTTGAAATTGGCGCTACAAATTAATAGCGCATTTAGTGCAGCCATTGTCTCGTAGGTGTCTACTGCCGTAATAAAAATTAAATATTCTGAATTATGTATTAGGATATAATGTATATAAGCGCATATAATATTAAAATTAACTGGTGAGCTTTAAATTCTCTCTCTCTTGCTTCTTCGTCTGCCTGACCGAGTATAGTAACTCGACTATAGCGATGCCCGGGTTTAGGTTATTGTAATAGTAATTAAGGCACATGTTGCGGGTAGATACCATTTTATATTAATAAATACACCGATACCTCAAAAGCTCTTAGAGTCTACACCCAACTATCCGCGACAACCGGACTTGTGACCTGAAAATTGAGAGATGGACGCGTATGTTACTTATTTGAATTCGGGGGAAGAAGAAGATAGGCCCATATGTTACTTAACCAAGTCGGGAAGGGAAGAGAGCGTTTTTGAGCTTGTCTTCTGTTTTTAATAAGCTGGGATTTAGGCAGGGTTCTTCCCGTTCGGTTTTCTGCTGCCCCGAGATATTCTCTCTACCTATCTGCTGATCCGTCTTTGCAGGTGTTTAGGCGGAGTTATCTAAAGTCGTCTACGTTGTAGGTTTTTCGAAAAGCGCTCTCGCATGTGGCCTTGTGTTTCTAGGTGGTCTTCGGACTTAAAATGACTATACTACAAGGAATCCACGCGGCATGTGTTTATACTGGATGGCCGGGGTGCGTTATTATGACGGTCGAAGTTTTCAAATGTATCCTGATTATGTCAATAATCTGCAAGTACGGTGTCGGTTTGATAATATCAGTCCAATTGAAGAGTGATTAAGCGTGTACACAACAGTGTGTGTATGGTGCGGATTTGTGTGCATAACCTGAAAGTTATTTGCATCTGAAATACGAAAAATCGAACCTAGCCGAAACAAATTTATTTCATACTCTGTAAAAATTGAAATCCGATTGAAAGACCTACTAGATTTAGAAAATATATTTATTTGTTAGTACAATCACCAGTTCTTAGATAGCACTAGGATCGCATTTGATAGTATTTATTTGAAACTGGAAGTACACGGAGCGATGTTAGACAAAGATGAAAGCATGCTTGGTTGACAGCTAAGTACAGCTGTTTCAGACGTTGCGCCATGTTGCCATTAGAAATATGCTGTTTAATTTAATCTATTAAATGAATTTAGTTGATTTTATAACATAGTTTTTTAAAATAAAATTCAAGTAGACGAGAAATTCAATTTTACAAACGTCATCATTTTATTACAATTATATGTATATTTAGTATGTTATTTGAGCTTGTTTTATATATATATATATATATATATATATATATATATATATATATATATATATATATATTGTGCTATAAATTAAAGATACTTTATGGACTTTTAAATCATGCTAAAAACACTATTGAAGTTGATGCTGATTTACCACCAAGTACAACCAGTATTCAATATAAATAATGTTTATATATTGTTTATAGATGTTGTTTTGTAAATTTTCTAAAGCAAACAAGGAAAATAAAGAATAAATATTTATGAAGGCAATAGAGTTATTTAAACTGAAAGGGGGGAAACTGACTGAAGTGTCTGAAGGAGTAATTTAATGAGAAACCCATTTCATATTGAGGTTACTTTCTTATCAAAATCATTATTACCTAATTACCCAAAACTAGGATAGCTTACAGTAATATTACTAAAGTACTTACCAAAAAAACACTCAATATGATTTGAGTGTTGTTCTTTAAACCCTACACTACTCAATAAACACTGAAGCAATCAAACAGTGCATTAACAAACTGGGATATTTCAGTATATGGAATGCCAAAAACAATATAATATAAACCCGATGGTAATGTTCTTTATAGAACTAGAACAAAAAGTTTCCAAAAATATGAGCAAAAATGTCTGTCAAAGGATCCCAAAATGTGTGAAATCTACAAATCAGCATACAGCGGTCGACTGGCCTAGGCAATAAAAAGACCAACTAAGTAAAGTGGAACTAGAACCACCCTGCAAATTATAAGGTTGTATACTCCACAAACAATTTCGACCAAAACTTTACCCCAACCTACGTAAGGTAACTTTGTGACAGAACACAGATCGACAGTAGAGCTAGGGACTAGCTTTGTTCAAAAGAACAAGAAGCTTTAAATATTACAGGAAAAGCCAACCAATAATAATAATTTGTATCTGTTCATATACACGGGCGTATAATAGAAACTACTACTCTCTCTATAGGAAAGTCTACTCACTGGGAAAGAAGATCTTATTGAGTTCTGTGTAACTATTTGTGTAGACCACTTGATAATTCATTCACTAATAGTTTGAAAATGTGTCTACACTTTCTAGCCAATTCTACTTTGTTCAATACAGCATGTTTGGACAATGCTGCTACTTAAAATTTAGTATTACATGGACATTTTGAAGGAAATAATAATATAGCTCAGTCTTCTGCAAAATTTATTTAATCAGACTGAGATAGCCCTGCTGTACCATGTAAGCGAATAAAACTTTCTAGATTGAGTCACATCATAATTATAGTTTACCAATTTCTAAAGTCCTTAATGTGAAATCCCCTAAGGCAACAGCTGTTAAATCAGTCAAGCCTAAATGTCTAGCCACTAATAACAAATATAAATTATAAAGGCAGCAACGTAAGTGCAGAAATTTACAATCTCAAATTTGTAAACTTCAAAAGATATTAGCAGTTTAGCAGTATGCAAAATTTATCAACTTTTTCACAATAATATAAATTTCAAATTTAATTCCTTGTATTTTAGATTTTTTTATTTAAGAATTCATTTCAAATTTAAACTTATTTATTTATTATTAATATTATTATCATTCTGTGATTTAGAATTGAGTATAATTTATGATTATTTATTTTAGTTTTTGTGGTCCCTAATTTAGAATTAAATATTATTTTGAAATTTTCAAATGTAAGATGAAGACGAAAGTCAATGTCATATGTATGTGTTTTATTTCAGCGGTAATGTATCTTCTACTCTTCACACCTATATATATATATATATATATATATATATATATATATATATATATATATATATATATATATATATATATATATATATATTTCAACCTTAAATGTGTTTATATGTGTTATCCTTCCTAATTCATTATTTTCAGTATTTTTTTATTAATTCAAATGAAATATTATCACAAATATAACCTCTAAAATCGCCATTAGTTTAGGATACGCCATCCGGGAGTTGCGAGCGGCGCCCTAAGGTGTTGCCAGAATTTAACATTTTTTAGAAGCTGTGAAAGTTGACCCGAAATCTATGTGTTACCGTTTCGGCGAACATGCCGCTTACCCCTGCTGAGTAGGGTAGGAAAAAACCCGGGCTGCGTGCGCCTCTTCAGCGGATGCTAAGAGCAGGGGGGCCGTTCGCCACCTATAAATAACGTGCACGCACCCCTAAACGGCAGAAATACTGAGTTGAACTGTCGTGACAGACAGACGTGTTTTCTCCTGAGCCCAGATGACCAGCCAAGCCACCGGAGGATGCTGACAACCCCACCGATAAAAAGTAAGTGGAATATTTTATTAAGTGCATGCTTATCAAACCTCCACCATGGACTTCGAGATTCCACTCGACAGCTCCATGGAAGAGATGGCCTCTATGATCAAAGTTCTGATTGCAAAAGTAAATTCTCTCCATGAAATAGTGGTAGCAAATAATTTTACCATGCCCCAGAATGCCCCCTTGTCCCTCAATCCCCCCGCTCCGATTCACCTGAAGACGGGTTATTCTTCAGCACTTTAGTAGGCCTTCCGCCGAAACAGGTGCGACCAAACCCACCACCCACCGTAGACCGCTTCCGAGAAGCCAATGCTGGTCGGTAATTACTCAATTACCGATAGGCCGTCTTCTGGGAAGCGCAAGAAGGAGGAATTCCCCCCGTTGCCATCAATTGTGCCCCACATTGATGAAGTGCTCACCTCGCACCCACCCCCTCCTAAGCATGTAAATGCGAAGGAAGCCCCCCGCCCCCGAAGCCCTTATCGATGAGCCCATGCTCACGGACCAAACGGAAGGCATCTGATGACTCCGCCGCCTCAGAGGAAGCATGGTCTTTCGATGAGGCTGGTGAATTTCTCGTGAACGTTTCAAAAATGACAAGAGAGCAAAGGCAAACTCTCCAGCCGCTGCTCTCCCCTCAATCCCTCCATCCTCTCAAAACAATTCCGTGGCCCCTCCTGCCAAGGAAAAAGCACCTCCCCCAGTAATCCTGCACTCGAAGGAGAACTACGGTGCGATCGTCCGCGAAATTCGCGCCCGCAAGATTTCGCAGTCAACACTGCCGAAGGAGCCCGGTTTCACCCGGAGACTCCAAACGATTTCAGACGCCTCACGTCGTACCTATCCGAGCGTGGCGCGAAATCCCATACATACACCCTCCCGGAAGAGAGGGTGCTACGTGTGGTGGTCCACGATATCCCTGAAACCGTCACTGACGACGACATCCTGCTTGATCTCAAAGATCAAGGTTTCCCTGCCATCTCGGTCCACCGAATGGGCCAAAAAGCGAGGCAAAAGCTGTTTCCCATGATGATGGTAGTGCTGCCATTGACCCCAGCAGGGAGAGAATACTTCAAGCTGGAGAACATATGGGGTTTCCATCGTGTCACGGTGGAACACAAACGCAAGTCCCCCCTGATTGGAAAATGCTTCCGATGCCAAACATTTGAGCACTCCTCCTCAAATTGTTACCTCCAGTTTGTCTGCGTTAAATGCGCCGACGAACACCCAACATCAGAGTGTACGACAACACGCGAAAATGACCCCGCAAAATGCGCCAATTGTGGTAATAACCATACAGCCAACTACCGCGGCCGCCCCAAATTCCCCAAGACAAGCCACACGGGGCATTCATACGCCCAAGCCGCTACCCAACTTGCGCCCATCGCGCCTCGGCCCTCCTGTCCCTAAAGCACCCGCCGCCTCTAACGCGTCCACCGCTCCTGCGGCCCAAACCTCGTCAGCCCCTAAGGCACCCGCTTCATCTATTGCTTCCATTGACCCACTCGCGGAGAAAATAGATAATTCAATGAGCTAATCGATCCCACGATTAGCCAGGGGGTCTCTGTCGCCGCACAAGACTCGCTGACTAACTTGATGATCAAGTTCATGACAATAATAGCCGCCGGACCTTAAAATGCCTGCACAGCAGAGCACTTTGGCCTCACCATTCAAGTTAGCGTTCTGGAATGCAGAGGGATTAAAGTCCGATAAACATGAATTAGAAGATTTCCTAGGCCAGCATGACATCGACGTCATGTTGGTCTGCGAAACTCATCTCCGCCCTAGTGAAAGTTGTTAAATTCCGGGTAACAATCATTTTAGTAGGTATAGATTAGGTGCACCAAAAGGGGGCACAGCAATATATGCAAGAAGAGCGCTTGTTCACGCAGGTCTCGACTTGCCGTTGCTGGAGAACCTGGAGGACAACGCCATAAGAGTAAAAATCGATAACAAAAAGCCTATCGCGATTGTGGCCTGCTAGAATAGCCCTGCAAAATAATAGCTGCCTGCAGACCTGGACTTAATTCAGGCCTGTGGACGCAGAATCATTCTAGCCGGTGATTTTAACGCGAAACACGCGGACTGGAATTGTCGCTGACCCGCGGACCCTATCGCTGTGGGCTGAAAACAACGGGTTCTCGATTGCGAGCCCGGACGAACCCATCTTCTACCATAAGGTAGGGCATTCTCCTGATATTCTAGACATTGCGCTGCTTTGCAACGTCAATGTCCCTAGTCATCTGACGGTTCATCATGCCTTAACTCGGACCATCTCCCCGTTGTGTTCGACCTGCAGCGACATGCAAGCAGGGAACCCCTTAAAGTCAACCAAATGGTTGACTGGAAGAAGTTCCCGCAACATCTTTATCCGCTACTGCCTTCGTTAGGCCATATCTCACTTCCGTTCGAAATTGATCATGCAGTTAACGAACTTACTGCCACCGTAACTACGGCTATTGGTAAATCTACCAAGACTGCTGGTGGGGGAGCCCCGGGGAGGAATCCCTTGGGCCTTCCTGCTGACATCCGTGGACGTATCAAAGCCAATAACCGTGCTAGGCGCATTTACCATAAATTTCGTTTACCTGCGGACAAGCACATCATGCTTGATCTACAAAAACAGGCTCGTTCCGCGATGCTAGAGCACAAGAATCTTCGCTGGCTCGAGCTCATGGAGTCAACCGATGATACGCCCCAGAAACTGTGGAAACTTGCTCGCAGACTGGGAAGAATTCCGACAACCCCCGCGTTTTTACATGGACCCCGGGGTCTAGTTTTCACAGAAGCAGACAAAGCAGAAGCACTTGCTGACAGCTTTGAAAGACCATGTCGGTAGAATCAAACGTAAAGTCACCCGCGTTTTAAAAGCCCAAAACCACCATGGGCCTCAGCCAAAATTATTAACGCCAGCGGAGATTCGTCAACTTTTAAAGAAATGCGTCAAAAGGAAAGCTCCGGGACTCGATAACATTCCAAATACTGCTCACCAGACTACTACCCAGAAAGAATAAAAATGAAAAATAAGCAGCAAGACTTAGCAAGAGCTGTTAGTAAATCCCGAGTCATATTGGAATTTTTTAGAATGGATATAAAGTGAATATTGAAAAACAATTTTGTTTTGTTTCTCATTTATACACTGTATATTGTGTTGTAACACTGTTTTTAAGCTTTAGGCGATACCTACTGAGACTTTTTTGCTATTAAAATCCATGAGTTTATGACTACTAGAAGTGTGTCAAGCTATAATAGACTGATGCCACATCAAATTAAATTTTGAACTAGTATTTGAGAATATTTGTATTATTTTAAAATGAGTTATATCCTAGATGCCTCTTACTTTCTTCTCAAGAGTAAAACAACGTTGTTAATGATTTCCTATATTTGTCACACTTTCCTATGTGTGTGGGTGCTGGCAAACACATGTATTTCAAAGCACCATATAGTAATTTTATTACAATTACAAAAGGTTCCCATAGCAAATATTACCATGCTACATTTATATATGTTCGTCTTGGAATAAATGGTAGAAAGAGTGATTTAAAGACAGCAGCCTCAATATTTTGAATTTGCCATAGATAATGTCTTCCCAGATAAAAGAGTTATCATTCCAAATGTAATTGTATGAGCTCATTTCTTCCCATTGTCAACAATATTTTTGATATATATATATATATATATATATATATATATATATATATATTAATATTTATATATATATATATATATATATATATATATATATATATATATATTATAATCGGTTGACGTTGCTAATGATGCACCCATGAAGGAGCCATCGCATATTTCTAGGGGAATTCATTTCACACCGAGCAATTACAAAAATGAATTATTATTAAAAACTAAACAGAATCAATAAAATTGAACTTTTGAAAATTGAGTTGTATGTTTCTACAACAATTTTTTCCCCAAAATAATTAGAATTTATTGTTATTTAAATCTTCACAAAAATGATTTAAATAAAAGTGTGGGTATAAATTCTACACATATAAATCTGTAAAATGATGATTAAATTATTTTTGAATAAATTCTTTTCAATTCTGATTTAATATTAGTTTTTGCATTTCAAATTTGTTCATGATAATAAATGCTGTTTTTCGGAAAGTAAAAATATAATACATCTTTAAAGGTGTCTCTAATTTATTTATTTTGTTTGCAGTTTAGCAACAAGAAAGGTAATGTAAAAAGTATATTTGAAGGTATTGTGAGTAATATGAGATTTAAATGTGCGTGTGTTATCTTTATTTAAGGTAAATCTTGCATTCATAATAGTCTATAAACTATTTGAGTTTGCTTTACGTCTATTGTGTTGTATGTCCATTAAAATAAAACAAAGCCCAATGGCCTCTGGTAGGCCTATAAAAGTGTGTAAAAGTAAGTAGGTTTATACTATTCCCTGATTAGCAACACACTCAATAGTAGCAAGTAGTAACAATGTTACTATCTCTATGTGTGGGCGTCGTTTTTCTCCTCGGCACTTCTGCAGTTGAAGGTACGATTTGTATGGTATAGTCGAATAGATTTCAAAGATTATAATATCTCGCGAAGAATCTACAACAGCTACTTTCCGAAAACAACTGTCGAAAAGTAGTTGTTTTTGTTTGACGTGGCATGGAAACAACAAATTCCAGAGCGAACATCTTGTGTTACAAAATTTAGAAGCGCCTAGACTGAGATATTTTCTAAGTCTATGCTGAGATGAATTTATAACTAAGGGTGCAATGAAGAACTAGAACCAACAACGCATGTAATATGCTTCTGCCCAGCTCTAGTAAACACTAGGCAACTAATACTAGGGAAGTGCTGGCCTAGTATGACCAGCATTTGCAAATTCTCGCCCGCCAGAGTTTTGCAGATCGCATGCAAAATTGACTGGAGGGACGAGTGAGTAGCCTAAAAGGGTTTCACAATGGGCCCATTTTGAGGCCTAAGTGTCTATAGCTATGTTATCCTCCAGCCAAGTATCCAGAACTATCCAGAACGCCACTGGGTTTTGTATACTAACAATGTGGCCTTATAACAATACTGAATTCTGATAGGGGTATGCTCTGTCTATATTTATTTAATATTTATTGTTTGTACATCTACATATCCCATTCGGGCAACCAAAAAAATATAAGCAATTGTCGATGCAGTATTCACATTGGCTGTCGGCCCCGTTGGTCGTAATGCTATAAAAATAATTTTAAATTACTTTGTTGTTTATCCAACCCCTGTGTACCGCGTCGTTGACTCTAAGATATCTTTCGATAATCCAACTACTGTTCTCTATTGTGAGATCTGTATGAATCAATTTAGACAATTAATATGACATTATAGTGACTCTAAAATTATCTCAATCTAGGTTTATTTAACTAGTATCTGTAATACCTTGTACCACTAACTACGACAATGACATCTTCATCCGCAAATTGCGGAGTGCCATCGTCGCAGTAACCTGTGCAGTCTTTGTCATCTCTACAATAAAATAGAGCATTGGTAGGTTGGCTGTAACAATCACATTTCTGACGAATACAGTTAACATAATACTTCGATATACAGTGTTCCAGATGTTTGCAGTCCGTCGAATAGCGACACGACACACCTATAAAAATAATCTTAAATTACTATTGTGCTACTTTACTGTTCTCTATCAGCCTAGGCTTATTTAAATTGTATTTACTAAAAACCTGCGTTTGTTACATTATAATAACTCTGAAACTGTCGGCGAGACTATTGTATTGGTAGTACATTTTGGTGGCAACACTGTTGTAGCAGTAGTACGTACCGTTATCCATAGTAGTAAATTCTTCTATAGTTGGTACAAATAACGTTTTACTTTCGTCTGGGTACCATCCATCAGTTGTAGGTTCCCAATATTCTTCTGTTTCTTCTATTTCTGGAATTAGTTTCTCATACAGTTACATTTCTTATTCGGACATTCAAATGCATATTCTTTATCTTTGCAAACTTTCAAGACATTTTTTGTGCCCACAATATTTGGTACAATAGAAGTCTAAACGTAGTTATATAGAAATATAAAATAAACTTTTTACTCGCTCGCTATAACTGTCCAAAGAAGAGTCATAGTTGTTACTACACAACAAGTGATCCCATAATCTGTATCTTATAAAGATAATCTTCAATTACTTTAGTTTTTATTCAAAGCTGCGTACCGCGTCGTTGACCTTAAGATATGTTGCGATAATCCAACTGCTGTTCTGTATTGAACCAAACCTATGACCTCTGCATGAATTAGTTCCGCCAATGAATATGACCTAATGGAAATATGTGACATGTAGCCTCTACTAAAAATCTTGGTTAATTGCATTATAGTACCCTGAAATCATCTCAGCCTAGGCTTATTTAAATCGTGTTTACTAAAAACCCGGGTTAGTTAAATTATAACACCTCTGAAACTGTCGACGAGATTATTGTACTGGTAGTACATTTTTGTGGCAACACTGTTGTAGTACTAGTACATGCCTCCTCGTGGTGTTACTGTAACAGCAGCAGTACCTTTAGATGATGGTTGTGACTCCGTAGTAGTAGGAACTGACTGCTCACTTAATGTCGGCACCAGAGACAGTGATGGCGTTGATGGTAGTGATAACCCTGCTGACGGAGTAGGGGTCCATCCTGGTGGTGTTGGAGGAGGGTATATTGGTGGACAACACTCCGCTGTACAGCACACCGGTGTACAACACGCTGGTGGTGGACACAACCCTGGTTGCTTATTTCCGTGTGGAAACATGCATAGTATTGGTCGCGGTATTTGCTGTGGTACTGGCTGTTGTTCAAAATGTAAATGTAAATGTACGTGAGTTGCGGGTGCAGGTGCTGGTATCGGTATCGCTATCGGAAACGCGTATTGTATCGGAGGTGATGTTATTGGTGTTGTTGGCACTGGTGTTATTATTTTTGGTGATGGATCTGGAATTTCTTTATTGATGCAGTTAAATTTCTTATTCGGACATTCAAATACATATCCATTATCTTTGCAGATTAATTTCTGACATTTTTCGTTTCCAAGAAACTTGGCACAATAAACGTAATCTAAACGTAGTTATATTATTATTAAAAATTAAATTTTAAAAATTAGTCTCTCGCAATATCTGTCCAAAGAAGTGCCATTGTTGTTACACAACAAGTGATGCCCTAATCGGTATCTTACATAAATAATCTTACATTACTTTCGTGTTTATTCAACACGATACGCAGGTGTTGGATAAACAGCGTCGATGACTCTTAGATATCTTTCGATAATCCAACTGCTGTTCTGCGTAGGACCAACATTGTGACATCTTTATGAATCAATTTAGTCAATGAATATGCCCTGATGAAAATATGTGACATGTAACCTCTTAAAAACCTCGGTTAATTACATTATAGAGACTCTGAAATTATCTCGACCTAGATTTATTTAACTAGTTTAGTTACATTATAATAACTATGAAACTATCTCAACCTACGTTAATTACGTTATAGCGGCCGGGTAACCCTGAAATAATCTCAATCTAGTTTTATTTAACTAGCGTTTAGGGAAACCCTAGGTTAATTACATTATGGTGACCCTAAAATCATCTCAGAAAAGATTCATTTAACTACAGTTATTTAGTTACTATTTTGTAAATAACATAGGTTAGGAAGTATGCAAACTATCATTCTTCCCAGCCTAGGTTATGTACATAATAGTAATAGTTTTAACTTTCGAAATCATATCAACGTTTACTAAAACCCTTGGATTATATGTACACATTTTAGTTTATTTCACTACAATAAAAGTTTAGCATTGAATATAATAAAATTAGGTTAATTACATAAATGATTTGACCTGAACTCAGGCTAGGTTCATTCTTCTATGTCTCACTAGAAACTTTGGTTTATAACATTATGGTAACAGTTTTTCACTGCAATCATCGTAAACTAAGTTTATTTAACTGCATAAGTAAGTTCACTTACAATCTTTTCAATCTAGGTTAATTAAATAATAGCAACAGTTTTTACTTATAAAACCTTTATTGGCATATTCTCATTTACAATAAAATCTATGTATTTATGCTTGCCCTACATGCAGTCCACACGTTCTTTCCTCATTCATGCAGTGCCTGTTCACCTTACTGATCTCTCTTTCTGAGATGAGAACGCAGCCCCATGCACTTGGATCACTTAATATATTCTAGTATACCTGGAGGTCTCTATCTTCTTTTGCTTCTTTTGTGCATCCACTATACTCAGCCTCCTTCAGTTTTTTTCCGCCATTCTTCACTCTCGTCATCTCCCTTTCCAAAACCGGTCCGACCTGTTCTGGAATACATTTACTACTTGAGTTAGTGATATGGTTAATTTGAGACATGTAGCTAAAACAGTTACAACACTTTTATGCAAAAATGGTTGCAAACTGGTCTAAAATGCATACATATTACTATAATTTGCTAAAGAAAGCATTGCTATAAAAGTATGAAATTTTCACATCTGTAGCAGCATCAGTATAGAGAGAGAGAGAGAGAGATAAAGAGAGAGATAAAGAGAGAGAAAGAGAGAGAAAGAGAGAGAAAGAGAGAGAAAGAGAGAGAAAGAGAGAGAAAGAGAGAGAAAGAGAGAGCACTGCCCTGATCTTGCTTATTTCCTCCTGTAGCTCTTGCCTTTGTTTTCTCATAACTTGCTGCCTCTCCTGCCTGATCTTTTTTCTGTATCTTATCAAGCACTTCCCACAAACTCTTGATTGTCGTTTCTTCTTTCATCCGTCCATTCTTTCCATGTTTCTCTATTTTCCGCGCAAGTAGATCCGCATGCTCACGGGCCAATCTGATGTTTTTATTGTTCCACATTCACTCTCACTAAAAACTTTTATTACATTGTAACAAAACAATAATTATAGTCATCGCAACCAAGTTTCATGTATTTACAATCAAAGTTTACCATCACTTACAGTCTTCTCAGCCTACGTTAATTAGACTATAGCAACAATTTTTAATGATCCACATTCACTATCATTAAACACTTTTAACGGTTAGTAATAGTTCTACTCCGCAATAAACTCAGTCTAAATGATACACTTTCCCCCTAGGAAAAAAAGTTAACGCCATCTGGCGACACCACATCTCAACCTAGGTAATTGAGTATATAAGAGAGTAGAATCATATGGTTCGCAATTGAAGTTTGAATCGGACATTGAAGTTTTACAAAATTATTATGTATTATATTTGAAGTGATACACGAAAATGCATGTTGGGCTAGGATTATATCTACCTCTGTTTATAATAAGCAAAAATCATTAGTAAGTGGATATTTATTGATTCGATTGGTTAACAAGTATTTGATATTTTCAGTTTGATGTTCTTCTACAGCTCCAAAACACAAGAAATGGTTAGCTTAAATCCATCAATACAATAAATGTTGCCACGCTTTTGGTTTTATTTTAAAATTTCTATATTAATAAACAAATAAATAGCCTTTTGTAATGTTGTAACTATGAAATGTAGAGAATCAAATATTTCATTAATTCTTCTTAAGAAATCTGCTGTTTCTATTATAGTAGCAGATTTCATCTTACTGATGGAAAATGCAGTTTTAATAGCGGTCGAGTTGCTAAATACTGTAGCATATTTAACAAACACATTGTGAATAGAATTAGGGTCCATATACATAAGTGCTATTTTTATCATTGCCCTAAACGTGTCACTTTGTTTATCAAAATAATAAGTTGATATTAATTTCAAGAAATTAGTTGACCATATATAAAAAAAGTCAATTTATAATTTAAAGTACTTTCTTAGTGACTTAAATAAATGTGGTGGATAATAAGCCGCATAGATCGATCAGTGTTAATCCATAAAAGAAGATGTGGTTGTGGTAACTTCTAATAATTGTAATGTTTTTGATTACAAACAAGCATTAGAGGCTGTAATGTAAACTCAAATAATTTTTCACAAATCTCTTTTAAATTATTATACAAATTCTAGCAAAGATGCATTTGTATAATTAAATTTTAACAACAAATTATACACATTATCGTTCCTAATTATTCATTGTTGCAACCTTCTCTTTGATTTTTTAGATTATATATTTACATCCATGAAACTTTACTACTTTCTTAATAATTGATATTTAGAATAAATTTGTAAGCCCCAGAAGATTTGTAATATAGACTAAGATCAAATGTCTATTCTATTTGGTACTCTTAGGCATTTAGTTTATGGAATAATTTTGATTTATATCAATATTTTCACACTCCATATAGCATTTTATCAAGTTGACATATAAAGCAATGTCTCCTCAAAAGACTGTTTAATTAACATGATTTTTTTAATAACTATCTTCTTCAAAGATTCTACATTTTTCCTCCAAAAGATCGTTTTCGGTTCATAGGTAATACCTTCTATGATCCAATAGTCAAGAAACTTTTCTTCAATTTTATCACTATCAAAGTCACAACAGAGGTTGTTTTTTAATTGAGTATCGGAATCGGTATGTTCGACTTTTTTAGAATTGGTTAAAAATAAGGATTCGGAACAGCATTTCAGTTTAATAACATCCTTGCTACATTTAAATAAATGATGACAGCAATTTAATACGACATAAAAATCCATCTTAAAATTACTCTGTCTTAAAGTATTAACTAATATTGTAATGGTGACGACGAGCCGGAGGACCCCGCGGATCTAGACCTCTACGCCCAAGTGGCCTCCCTAATGGCTGACAAAGCCAGAGCGGAGAAGCAGATGGAGGGCATGAGGAGGGAGATGGACGAGCTTAAGAGGTAGCTTGCGGCATCCCCTCCCCAACCAAGAGCAGACGCCCTCCCACAGGAAACCGAGTCGAAGGCGGCGAGCAGAATCAGGGCGGCCATGAAGGCCCACACCACCTTTGAAGAAGCAGCAGCCCTGGCAGAGGAGGACTGGCCGGAGGACGCCTACACGGCCACGAGAGTGACGAGATCACCGGATACCAGGCCCACACCGGAGACACCAATCATAAGAGCCTTCGACGAGGAGTGTCGCCCCCTTACCGCCGGGAGGAAACCCGGCAGGAGACAAACCGCCCTAACGGGGAATAGGGTAAAGACCGGCAGGGTCCTTACGACCACCAGCACCACGGAGGTGGACGACCACGAGCCCCCCCCCCCCCGCCCACAAGGACGACGTACCACACCCACCACATTAAGTGCGACACGTCATCAGAGGAGGCCATCATGAGGTCCCTCTACGACGGCCTGCGACAGGTCAGGGAGATCCTTCTCACCACTGACAAGAAGGAGGCGCGGGCCGAAATCGGCAGACCGGGAGCCGCCACTATTCGCAAACTGGCCGAGACCCTCTTCGCGGGCACCGGGATAGAGATTGAGGTCAGGGGGCAAGACGGGCCCAGACAATCCCGACCGACAAGATACAGGCAACGAGACAACCCCCTTCCAAAAGAAACCGAGACGAGACCATCTTCGTCGCCCCGGCTGAGGGCCAGACCTACGCGGACCTGGTGCGAGGGGTCCGTGACATGGGCCAAGCGGGCAGCAATGTCACCCGAATGGATAGGACGGACTGCGGACATCTCCGTATCAAAGTCAAGGGGTGCGGAGAGGAGGTGGACACACTCTGCTCCGCGATCAAGACCAAGACACAAGCAGCCGAGGCCAGGGTCAGCAGGAGGAGGACGATCCTCTACATCCGAGGCCTAGACGTCCTCGTCACAAGCGATGAAGTAGAGGCATCGATAAAAGCGGCCCTCCCCCAGCCGGACAGAGAGGCCTTCCAGGTGGGACCGCTTCGCCCGGCCAGAGGTAGCACCCAGGCAGTGACGGTATACACCACGGCGGTCCGCATCCGTAGGCCTGGTCCACGTGAGGCCGACGCGCAGAGAGGAGCTCCCGGCGGGATGCCCCAGGTGCTGGCTGGACGGACACCGCGCCGGGAACTGCCCAGGGCCCGACTGCAGGAGGCTGTGCTACAGGTGCGGCGAGGAAGGTCACCAGGCCAGGCGATGCAGGGCTACCATCCTCCACTGCGCGGTCTGCGACGAGGACGGGCACGCGGCAGTCAGCCTCCAATGCCCCACCAAGACCAGGCCCGCACAAGGCGGAGCAAGACGTGCAGGAGGAAGCACACCACCAACCATGACGACACAAGCAGCACCATCGCTGGTCCTCCAGGCCAACATCGGCAGGGGCCGGGCAGCCCACCAACTCCTGCTAGCAACGGCCGCCAAACTAGGAGCCGATATGGTTGTTATCTCCGAGCCCAACCACAGACGACTGGACGCCTCGTGGGTGACCGATGGACCCATGGGGGACATAGCCATCAAGGTACGAGGCAGCCTCCATCGGCACATGACCGGCTTCGGTTCACTAGCGAGGGGCATTGCATGGGCAGGGCTACACGAGACCAAGTTAGTCGCCTGCTACCTGTCACCAAACTGTGGCAGCAGGAGCGACGGTGGCTGGCCAGCCTCGAGACAACGGCCAGATCGCTGATGGCCGCAGGAGGCACACTGGTACTGGCCGGGGACTTCAACGCGAAGGCGACCGCTTTGGGCTCGGACCACAATAATACCAGAGGGGAGGCGCTGCTGGAGCTGGCGACAGCACTCGACCTGTCCGTCTGCAACGTTGGCGGGGCGCCGACGTTTGTCAGAGGTGACTCAACGTCCCACATTGATAGGGGGCAGTCGCAGGACGGAGCGAGGCGGCAAACGCTGGACCAATAGCAGTCCAGGTGGGAGCTGAGCCCTAACGGAAAGTCATCCCCAGACTGGAGCCGTGGGTCACCAGGGGCAGCGGGGACCTGGATCATTGGACCACCCAGACCCTATCCGGACATGGAGTGTTCCAGGCCTATCCGCAACGGATAGGGAAAGCGAGGACACCGACATGCCGCTACTGTAGTGGTATTGATGATCCGGTCCACACAATCTACCGCTGCCCCCGTTGGCAGGCAGAGAGGACCAGGATGTGGATCAGCATGGAAGGGGAGACACCCCCCGAGCAGATCAGTGCATCCATGCTCAGTGACAAGGACAAGTGGGACGCGTTCGCGACTTTCTCCAGGGCGGTGATGGGAAGGAAGTTCTACGACGACGTGCGCAACCCACAAGACTATCGAACTTGTACCGAGACGGAACCGACGAGACATCGTTCCGCGGACAAGCACAAGAGACCTGACGACTGACAAACACAGACGGTCCGGGGGGCTTAGGAATGCCTTCAAGGCGGTCAAGCCCCTCGTGACAGAACCTGGGGTGGTTTAGTCGGTAGGCACCCCCGCCATTACGCGGGGTGAATCCGACACTACCCATGCCTCTAACGCCACGAGGCGATAGTGAGACATGGGTGCCTTTCAAAGATTACACCCCAGACGGAAAAAAAATAAAAAAATGATACGACGTAATTCTGCTTCTGCTCACAAGTCATTTCTCTTCGAGCATCGCACAACATGAGTTTCTTAAATAAATTAAACAACGTTGGTGAATTGAAACCGTTTGTCAAGATAACAAGCTTGACTGTGGGAAAAAATTACCAGATTCATTGTGTTAAGAAAATAAACTCAAGATATGCTGAGATGGTTGTCTGCACAATTGATGAAGGTGACTTAATTCTTCCAAAACGATTTTCGGAAATTGATGTCCAGGAATTCAACGCGGAGGTTATGTCTGGTATTTTCATCTGCAGGAAAGAAGCTGTTGCAGGATCCATCAGCTTTATCAAGGCTTAAACAAATTGTGTATATATAGCAAGTAGAATGACGGACTGGTATGGATATAAAGTGGATGACGGGTATAAGTCCAAACGGGGGAAAACTAGGAAACCAAGGGCCAGGTGAACAAAATTAAAGCCAAGATCTTGTGTGGTTCCTGCGTATTATGTTACGTGCTAACGTTTCGCTAGCCAGTGCCAGCATCATGAGGGCCTGGAAGCAAGGAGACATGGTGAATAGTGGAGCCTGCGAATGTGTCACAGATAACTGTAGTACAAGACGTATGTAAATTTGAAATAAATGAAACTTACATGTACATAAAGTTAATAAAATTGCTGTAAGGCGTTACACATCAAATTGCACATCACGTTACACATTCTTGTTTAAAAAACACACCAGACTAGTTTAAAATGAGCTAATTAAAATGATTAAAACCAATTAAAAAAAATTAAAAACGGGGGGGACAAAACAGAATAAAATGTTAAAAACTAATGTAAGCATAAGGCTAGTACGGATGTAGGACTAGCAAGGTAACACGAGAAGGTCAAAACAATTGTTAAAAATAGTATCACATAGGGCGGGAATATAAATTATTTGAATAACACAGGATGTATGCAACCATTGTTACAAAAAGTAGAGATTGGTTGTCAACTAGGCAGGAATTTAACGATTCTGCAAGGAGAGCAAATAAATATAAATGCTGCTTAAGCCCTCTACGTCCTTTTTGAAATTCATTGTATTCCTTTGGTTGGTAGCGATGTGGCACATTTCCAAAAAATTGCGTTTGAAAGAGTTTTTTTCTTTGCATAAAACGTTTGCCTCGAGGAAATTGGCAACATGGTCATATGTGTTGCAATGGTGGCTAAGACCAGTCGAATTAGGTTTTAGTCTGCAGTCGCTGCGGTGTTGAGCGAGTCTTTTGCTGAGCTTCTGGGAAGTCTGTCCAACGTAAAATAGGTCGCAATTTTGGCAGTTAATAGCATATATTTTTAATTGGTTATAATCATTTTAATTAGCTCATTTTAAACTAGTCTGGTGTGTTTTTTAAACAAGAATGTGTAACGTGATGTGCAATTTGATGTGTAACGCCTTACAGCAATTTTATTAACTTTATGTACATGTTAGTTTCATTTATTTCAAATTTACATACGTCTTGTACTACAGTTATCTGTGACACATTGGGAGGCTCCACTATTCACCATGTCTCCTTGCTTCCAGGCCCTGATGATGCTGGCACTGGCTAGCGAAACGTTGGTACGTAACATAATACACAGGAACCACACAAGATCTTGGCTTTAATTTTGTTCACCTGGCCCTTGGTTTCCTAGTTTTCCCCCGTTTGGACTTATACCCGTCATCCACTTTAACATATTGTGTGTGTATATTATTTATTGAAAATTAGACTTAATTAATCCAACTGTTGTGTGTTGAATCGAATCCATTTTGTGTTTAATGTGGATAACTTAATACTATTAAAAACATTGCTTAACAATGACCGTTCATGCTTGTATGTCACATATGCAGGTTTCATATTTATCGTTGTATGTTTTGTAGTATTATATTTTAGAAGTATTGGCTGCAATAATAGTTCTAACCACTTGTAGAAACCTTGCATACTAATCTCCTTCCACATCATTGATTTAAGAGTTCTATTTGCCCTCTCAACAATAGAAGCTTTCATTACACTATACGTAGAATAATGGTTTATATTTAACTTCTCCATTAAAGTATTAAATTGTTTATTATAAAACTCTTTTTCTTGGTCCGTTTGTAAATTTTTTCGAATAAATGAACCAGATTTTTTTTCATAGTTTTAGTAACTTCTATGCCTGTTTTATTTTTCACAGGTTGGCCCCACACAAACTTAGAGGATGTATTAATAACCACTAAAATATAGCGAAATCCTCGGTTTACTTTAGAATAAGGAATCATTTCAACAAGATCAGCTGTATACAAGTCATTTAATCCTTTAATAATAACACGTCTACGCAAAAAAAAATCTCCGTGCAGGAGAGGCATAATAACATACTTAACATGAAAACACTGGTATATATATATATATATATATATATATATATATATATATATATATATATATATATATATATATATATATATATATATATTTATATATATATATATATATATATATATATATACCATGCGAACATCAAAACAACAAAAGCGTTTGTTTAATATTTATTGATAAGTTTTTTCAAATAGATTACAATTTTATATAAATACGTATTTTTTCTATAATAACTATAAAAATATGCACCAGTTAAACCTAAAACACAAATCAGATTTACTAATAAATATATCATCGATAAAACATAATAAAATATTATCCTGGATTCGTTCCAAACCGCTGTAGTCCAATTGGAAATTATCGTATGGTTATCTTTCAAGGAATATTCTGTTTTGAAATGTATAAATGAAGTTGAACTGTGATTAATAGGAATCGTTATGTTGAATGATGAACCATTAGCTGTCGTGCGAGTCCAGTCCAATGTTGTACGGCAAATCGGAGAAGGTAGAAGTAAAACGCACGGATTTTACATCTACACCAGATGGTTGGTGTATGTAAAGTTCTTTCGTGAAAGTACCCGAGAGCACAAATAAAACCGGTATGTTCTGCATCGCGAATATCTCTAAACTGAAACATCTCTTCCCTGCATATACTCAAATAGTAATTTGGCATTGGAGACTGCGCAGCGAGTTTTTGGTATTCGATTCTAGGTACAGATGTAAATTTACGCAGAGATGGTTGATTGCATTCCGGGTATTCAAATATGTTCATACCATCCATATAATTTCGTAAAAATTCAACTTTCATTTTACCTTTTACACACACACTATCTTCCAAATCGGTAAGGGGTTTCAAGATTGATCTTGACATAGAAATTTGCGTATGTCCAGTGCTCCAACGGAGGCCGTGGTAATTATTTCCTAACCATGTCACACACTTTTTCTCACCGTTACTGAGTTCAGAAAATGGACAAGGTGGCTTGAAAATGTAATGTTCCGTAGCGTGTCCATTGTAGGCTGCCAACTCCTTTATAATAAACCGGTTATTTACCTGATATCGTTGAATGTCGATAACAATCATACTTCTTTTTGAACTACACCGGTCAGGGGATTGTACTTTACGATAATATTATATATAAGTTACAATTTTGTTTATCATACGTGTATATATCAGAGTTCAGCAGTAATCGTACATTTCGAATATTAACGTTACTAAGCGAGGTTACATCTTCTGATGATTTTCACGTTTGTCAGTTTGGAAGGCTACTACAACATATCTCGGTTTTTCAAGCTGTGTTGAGGATCGCACTGCCCAATTATCAGATGTATTTTCACGAAGTGCAGGCAAGTGGTGTAGTTCCCAGCTGCGAATCGGTAAGTAAATGGGTGTTTTCATATTCTTCAAGACTTGCAATTTTAGTTCGTCGCTCAGCTGTACATGCGGCACATGCCACTCAATTTTTGTTAGTGTGAATTCTCCATCTTCACCTTTGTACAGATTTTTATCGTTGCGCGATCGTATTAGGACAAGCTCTTGTTTAGCGTTTACGATAATTTTACGATAATTCTCGCAGAACCCAAGCAGCGTTTTTAGTGGTATGCAAGCATTGATCATCTACATGATGGGTTGCAGTGGTAGACTCTCCTACTCTTCCATACCAGCCAGCAACAGACAGTGCGTTAAGTTCATTTTTATTGAACGAAACAAGACCTTTAAGTGTTGAGGTCACGGATCCTATCAATTTCAACTCCATTCAGCTCGTATCTGATT
This sequence comes from Lordithon lunulatus, assembly GCA_963942505.1. Lineage (NCBI taxonomy): Eukaryota > Metazoa > Arthropoda > Insecta > Coleoptera > Staphylinidae > Lordithon > Lordithon lunulatus. The sequence continues at coordinate 31,881,261 of OZ012675.1, forward strand.
TCATCAAATAAAAATGAGTATGCATTTTTAACCAACTTGCTGCTCTTTTTGGATGTAAATTTCCCCTCGATACACAGGTAAATATTGCGGGAGTGCTGTAAATGTCTTGCGTTTGAATTGAAATGCGTATTTCATCGTTGTGGTTAAATGTTGATGATGCGTATGGTTACACGTTCATCGAACTCGGACACATCGTATATGTTCAACATATTCGTATGTTACGAATTCGCACACCTATAGATTTGAGGAACCGTATACTATCTGCGTTCAAAGCTATTAATGAACTGATGGTAGATGTAGTTTCTGCGTTTCTTTTATATGATTCACAGGTCCGAATTTTGAGACCCATGTTTCTTCAGATGTAAACGAGCAACTACGAGTTATTGACGAAAGTTTATCGGTCGCGAATCTTGATCAACAATACGTAAATATATCCTTGATATGGTCCGTACGTTGACAGGTAGATATATAATATTGGTCGGCTCCTCGCTGATCACAAAGCCCGGTGCAACTTTTAAAGAAGATTTGTGAATAGTATGCTGTAGACTATCGTTGTAATAGGAACCGGATGTTATGTTGGATTCCACACGAATTGTTGTAACGCGCAGTATTTCCACTGGATGTTCAGACTCGTAAGGTGTACCCCTTGGATATGGCCGTGCTGAAAATCCAAGTTTTTTTCTGATTGAATCTTCGTCTTCAAAATTAATATCGTATTTATCACTGCGTAATTCACACTTTAACGTATTCAGATATTTCTCGATATCAGATATCTCATATGATCCTATTGGTATCACTAGTTCTTGGTAGGCGGTACAAGAGTTCTTGTCTTTGTAGTAAAATTTATTAATGCCTTCCTCGATATTCGGTATAGAGTTATACGAGTAGAAACCAATTAAACCAAGTCCGTAGTTGATGTTTGGGTCGAGATCAATGGGAGGATGATATTGTGCAGACAATATGTTTGTTCCGCTTCCTCTTAAGGTGAATGTTAGAATGTTCCAGGTCCGGTGCTCTTGTCAAGATTAACAATTGCTCACTCGTCAATTAATGGACGTAACTTAGCAAATTGATCTTTCATGAATACCCCGCGAAATCCATCGATTTTATTGACTCTAACGTACCGTGTAATGTCGCGGTCCGTGAGAGGTTTGCGGGGTAATCTCAATGGTTTTTTGGCTGTATGTAAAGACCGAGTCCTTTGCGATATGGTTTCAGAAATAAACCAGTTCCCGATTTTCCGCTCAGTGCGACTGACTCCATTTCACGATTATGTCGTTTAGTCTCGTCCAACTGTTTTCTTGCTGTCTTAGCTTCCTGTACAGCCTTTGCTACTCCTGTACCAGCACCGATTAAGCTGCCCAGTGCTGCCAAGCCAGACATTAGGGGTATGATGAACCCTGCATATTTAAGTATGGGGATAATACGAGGCAATGTAATCTTTTTCCCTTAGCAAGTTTGAGAGCACGTCGAGCAGCTTCGTAACCTACGTTGGCTTTGTCCGACAATGATTTCGCCTCGGACCTCTTAATTGCGTTCATTACCAGTGTTACTAGAGCTCTACGGAATGATACACGTTATTGTTGTCGACGACGACGACGTAAACGTCCACCGACTTTACCTTCATAACGTTTGTCACGAGCCAAGCCGCCAAAAGAAGCGTTTCTACTTTTCACACGTTGCCAAGCTTGATGTGCTAATTTCCTATCTGCCCTTTTTCGATCGATTCTTGGATTGCTGTACGCTATGTCGGGTTCTCTGCAGGCTTTATCTAACTGGTTAATACCTTTATCACCTCTACGCAGTCTGCGTTCTAACTTAGTACCGGGTCCGCAAAATTGATACGATGGGAGATGTAGTTCAAAGGGTAATTTATTAATCACTGTGTCTATTACGATAGACATTTATATACTGAGAAAAAATCTGAACGCTTTCGTATTTATACCGTAGCACCAACGTATCAACGTCATTCATCATGCGACTAGTTTGTGCTAATGAACAACTCAAAGTTGAGAATAAAGATTTATCTACAAATACCACCGCAACATAATCTAAACATGGTACTCTTTTGCCGCACTCAATTCGTGCTATAATCGCAGGAAGTTCAGGTTGTGGTAAAACAAATGTTATGTTGAGCCTGTGGGAAAATCCGAATGGACTATCATTTGAAAAGTGCATATTTATAGTAAATCATTAAATCAACCAAAGTATACATATCTAGATGAATTACTGAATTCAATAAAGACCATTGGATATTACCCGCATTCCGAATCAGAGACTATATTGCATCCAAGCAAAATTAAACCAAACTCAATTATGATATTCGATGACTTGGCGTGCTCACCACAAAGTATAATTCGTGAGTATTTTACGATGGGGAGACACTTTGATGTGTGTTCCTTTTTTCTCATTCAGTCATATGCACGTGCAAGCAAGCAGTTAATTCGCGACAATGCAAACTTGATATGTCTCTTTCTAACGGATATCTGTAATATGCGACACGTTTATGAAGATCACGTGAGCATGGATATAACACTCGATCAGTTTAAAAAGATGTGTAAACTCTGTTGGAGGAAAAAATTCGGATTTTTAGTAATAGATAAAGATTCGACATTGGAGATTTCGTAAAGGATTTGATACGTATATATACCCATAAATGTGATTCCAATTCAACATTCACGATGCAACGTCGTCGTGAAATACATCCCCATATCACTAGAGAACTTATAAAAACTCGAAAACACATTCGAAAGAAACTGCAAAGATTGAGAGCGTCAAGAGCTCAGTCCGATGATGTAATTTCGTCGAATCTGAAACCTCTGGTGCATCCACTACAGGAACTTATCACTAAAATAAAAAGACAAACCAACGAAGAAATTTCTGTAAAAACTGAAATTAAAAGAGATGATGATGATGATGATTTTAAGAGAGATGATTCTAAGAAAAAACATTATGACGGTGATGAAAAACAAATACGCTGGCAAGGTCGAAGAAGTGAACCTCTTCAGCTCGATGCAAGCGCAGATGAGGTTTTCGAAATATCAAATATGCCAGAGGTGCCCGACTCTGAAACAAGTATAATTGCTAATTATAGCCAGCTGAATGAAGCACTAAATACTACACAGCAGGGTGAAGAGTACTTGAATTCACTAGGAGAGTAGCCTCGAAAGTATATCAATATGCTGGTGACACAAGGTGCTGATATGGATTACGTATCAGGTGTACGATTTAACACAGACAATAACAAATGGATACTAGGCACTTGTACTATTACTTTTGATGACAACGATTTTCATATACTTGAGAAAAGTTATCGTGGCACCAAAGGTCTCTATCAGTTACTCTTTATGAAACAACCCATGGGATACACGAAACTTGATCTAAATGATTACAAAGACATACTCAAAACAACACGAGCTCACTATCAAGACCACGGAGCAGGAAAATTGATGGTACGGTTAGGAATCAAGTATGAACGCATTATCAAGGATTTATTTCCACCTCGTACACCTACTGTTTCGACGCGAAGCAGAAGCCAGAAAACTTCTGAAGGTCGGGGACCATGGCTTACCAACAACAACACTACGTATAAATTTTGAAATGATCCGAACGAGTTGACACAACGTCTTGAACTCTTAATTGGCGCAGAACAGGCTGGAAACACATCTGTTCACAACGAGATAATATCTAGATTAGAAGAACTCAAAGAAATTATTGACAAACATCCTAACTGACCATTGCCGGCTAAACACAAGGTGGGTCTGGTGGAGAACCCGTTATCAAGAGGGTGCAATGAAAAACTAGAACCAACAGAGCATGTAATATGCCTATGCCCAGCTCTAGTAAACACTAGGCAACTAATACTAGGGAAGTGCTGGCCTAGTATGACCAGCATTGGCAACTCCTCGACCGCCAGAGTTTTGGAGATCGCACGCAAAATGGACTGGGAGGACGAGTTAGTAGCCTAAAAGGGAGGTTTCACAATGCGCCCGTTTTGAGGCCTAAGTGTCTGTAGCTATGCTATCCTCCAGCCAAGTATCCAGAACTATCCAGAACGCCACTGGGTTTTGTATACTAACAAATCTGTGTTTACTAACAGCAGCGTTAAATGTAGCCTTATAACAATACTGAATTCTGATAGGGGTATGCTCTGTCTATATTTATTTAATATTTATTGTATGTACATCTACATATCCCATTCGGACAACCAAAAAAATATAAGCAATTGTCGATGCAGTATGTTTCACATTGGCTGTCGGCCCCGTTGGTCGTAATGCTATAAAAATAATTTTAAATTACTTTGTTGTTTATCCAACCCCTGTGTACCGCGTCGTTGACTCTAAGATATCTTTCGATAATCCAACTACTGTTCTCTATTTTGAGATCTGTATGAATCAATTTAGTCAATTAATATAACATTATAGTGACTCTAAAAATATCTCAATCTAGGTTTATCTAACTAGTATCTGTAATACCTTGTACCACCAACTACGACAATAACAAATTAAATTCCTACAATATTGAGTGTCATCGTAGCAGAAAGCTGTGCAGTCTTTGTCATCTCTACACTCAATGTGTGCAACAACAGTAGTATGCATGACACAATCACATTTCTGACGAATACAGTTAACATCTCTCTTCCCTATACATTGATCCAGATGTTCGCAGTCCCACCAATCTCTACACGACATACCTATAAAAATAATCTTAAATTACTTTGGTGCTACTTTACTGTTCTCTATCAGCCTAGGCTTATTTAAATTGTGTTTACTAAAAACCTGCGTTAGTTACATTATAATAACTCTGAAACTGTCGGCGAGACTATTGTATTGGTAGTACATTTTGGTGCCAACACTGTTGTAGCAGTAGTACATACCGTCATCCATAGTAGTAAATTCTTCTATAGTTGGTACAAATATCGTTTTACTTTCGTCTGGGTACCATCCATCAGTTGTAGGTTCCCAATATTCTTCTGTTTCTTCTATTTCTGGAATTAGTTTCTGATACAGTTACATTTCTTATTCGGACATTCAAATGCATATCCTTTATCTTTGCAAACTTTCAAGACATTTTTTGTGCCCAAAATACTAAGATAATCCAACTGCTGTTCTGTATTGGACCAAACCTATGACCTCTGTATGAATTAGTTCCGCCAATGAATATGACCTAATGGAAATATGTGACATGTAGCCTCTACTAAAAATCTTGGTTAATTACATTATAGTGACCCTGAAATCATCTCAGCCTAGGCTTATTTAAATCGTGTTTACTAAAAACCTGGGTTAGTTATATTATAACATCTCTGAAACTGTCGACGAGATTATTGTACTGGTAGTACATTTTTGTGGCAACACTATTGTAGTACTAGTACATACCTCCTCGTGGTGTTACTGTAACAGCAGCAGTACCTTTAGATGATGGTTGTGACTCCGTAGTAGTAGGAACTGACTGCTCACTTAATGTCGGCACCAGAGACAGTGATGGCGTTGATGGTGTTTCTAGTGATGGTAGTGATAACTCTGGTGACGGAGTAGGGGTCCATCCTGGTGGTGTTGAAGGAGGGTATATTGGTGGACAACACTCCGCTGTACAGCACACTGGTGTACAACACGCTGGTGGTAGACACAACCCTGGTTGCTTATTTCCGTGTGGAAACATGCATAGTATTGGTCGCGGTATTTGCTGTGGTACTGGCTGTTGTTCAAAATGTAAATGTAAATGTACGTGAGTTGCGGGTGCAGGTGCTGCTATCGGTATCGCTATCGGAAACGCGTATAGTATCGGAGGTGATGTTATTGGTGTTGTTGCCACTGGTGTTATTATTTTTGGTGATGGATCTGGAATTTGTTTATTGATGCAGTTACATTTCTTATTTGAACATTCAAATACATATTCATTATCTTTGCAGATTAATTTCTGACATTTTTCGTTTCCAAGAAACTTGGCACAATAAACGTAATCTAAACGTAGTTATATAAAAATTAAAAATTAAATTTTAAAAATTAGTCTCTCGCAATATCTGTCCAAAGAAGTGCCATTGTTGTTACACAAAAAGTGATGCCCTAATCGGTATCTTACATAAATAATCTTACATTACTTTGGTGTTTATCCAACACGATACGCAGGTGTTGGATAAACAGCGTCGATGACTCTAAGATATCTTTCGATAATCCAACTGCTGTTCTGCGTAGGACCAACATTGTGACATCTTTATGAATCAATTTAGTCAATGAATATGCCCTGATGAAAATATGTGACATGTAGCCTCTACTAAAAACCTCCGTTAATTACATTATAGAGACTCATTATCTCGACCTAGATTTATTTAACTAGTTTAGTTACATTATAATAACTATGAAACTATCTCAACCTACGTTAATTACGTTATAGCGGCCGGGTAACCCTGAAATAATCTCAATCTAGTTTTATTTAACTAGCGTTTAGGGAAACCCTAGGTTAATTACATTATGGTGACCCTGAAATCATCTCAGAAAAGATTCATTTAACTACAGTTATTTAGTTACTATTTTGTAAATAACATAGGTTAGGAAGTATGCAAACTATCATTCTTCCCAGCCTAGGTTAAGTACATAATAGTAATATGTTTAACTTTCGAAATCATATCAACGTTTACTAAAACCCTAGAATTATATGTACACATTTTAGTTTATTTCACTACAATAAAAGTTTAGTATTGAATATAATAAAATTAGGTTAATTACATAAATGATTTGACCTGAACTCATATCAGCCTAGGTTCATTCTATTATGTCTCACTAGAAACTTTGGTTTATTACATTATGGTAACAGTTTTTCACTGCAATCACTAAGTTTATTTAACTGCATAAGTAAGTTCACTTACAATCTTTTCAACCTAGGTTAATTACATAATAGCAACAGTTTTTACTTATAAAACCTTTATTGGCATATTCTCATTTACAATAAAATATATCTATTTATGCTTCCCCTACATGCAGTCCACACGTTCTTTCCTCATTCATGCAGTGCCTGTTCACCTTACTGATATCTCTTTCTGAGATGAGAACGCAGCCCCATGCACTTGGATCACTTAATATATTCTAGTATACCTGGAGGTCTCTATCTTCTTTTGCTTCTTTTGTGCATCCACTTTACTCAGCCTCCAGTAGCTTTTCCGCCATTCTTCACTCTCGTCATCTCCCTTTCCAAAACCGGTCCGACCTGTTCTGGGACACATTTACTACTTGAGTTAGTGATATGGTTAATTTGGGACATGTAGCTAAAACAGTTACAACACTTTTATGCAAAAATGGTTGCAAACTGGTCTAAAATGCATACAATTGCTAAATAAAGCATTGCTATAAAAGTATGAAATTTTCACATCTGTAGTAGCATCAGTATAGAGAGAGAGATAGAGAGAGAGAGAGAGAGAGAAAGAGAGAGCACTGCCCTGATCTTGCTTATTTCCTCATGTAGCTCTTGCCTTTGTTTTCTCATAGCTTGCGGCCTCTCCTGCCTGATCTTTTTTCTGTATCTTATCAAGCACTTCCCACAAACTCTTGATTGTCGTTTCTTCCTTCATCCGTCCATTCTTTCCATGTTTCTCTATTTTCCGCGCAAATAGATCCGCACGCTCACCGGCCAATCACACACAAAATTTTTATTGTTCCACATTC